>JAODAL010015425.1:0-83919 GCA_025379985.1 Phyllomedusa bahiana | reverse complement strand
AGTCCCCAGGGAATTTTATAGTGAAGCGTTTAAAGAGCGGCGGCAGTCATCTTGTGTCTATAAAACACAACATTGTAAAAGACCAAACCAAAGCTCCCTCGCATATTTAAGATGCCACAACGTTCTACAGCACCCTGCAGGCTCTGTGCAGCCTGGAAATAGCTGCTTTTTAACGCAATTCGTGCCGAAGTAATTCGGACCGACTTTATTTGTGTCGGAAAATTCGGCAAAGTGACCAAATCGAATTTTTGAGAAATTTGCCCCTCTCTAATCCCAAGCACACCACCAGGGCAACGAAGGAGTGGCTTCGTAAGAAGCATTTCAAGGTTCTGGAGTGGCCTAGCCAGTCTCCAGATCTCAAGCCCATAGAAAACCTTTGGAGGGAATTGAAAGTCCGTGTTGCCCAGCAATAGTCGCAAAACATCACTGCTCTAGAGGAGTTGTGCATGGAGGAAAGGGCCAATATACCAGCAACAGTGTGTGCCAACCTTGTGAAGACTTACAGAAAACCTTTGACCTCATTGCCAACAAAAGATATCTAACAAAGTATTGAGATGAACTTTTGTTATTTTCCACCATAATTTGCAAATAAATTCTTTCCATATCAGACAATGTGATTTTCTGGATTTGTTTTCTCATTTTGTCTCTCATAGTTGAGGTCTCCCTATGATGTCAATTACAGAGGACTCTTTCATCTTTTAAAGTGGGAGAACTTGCACAACTGGTGGCTGACTAAATACTTTTTTTCCCCCACTGCATGTTATATAACCCTATGGGGATGAGTGTGTTACGAATAACTTAGAAATGTTGGACTTTATACACAGTTTTGAGTGAATTTTTTTTCTAGTGCTACATTTTGTACATGCTTTATGGAAATTTGAAATAAAGAAAAATTTTTAATCTACCATAACTATATAAAGTAACACTACTAATGCATGCAATAAAATTAGCACTGGGAGCCAAAATACATACATGTCGCCCTTAATGCTCATATCTGGCAGTCTGCAGCTTGTTCTGCCAGAGAGGAGTCCAGTCTATTCATAAGCAGGTGTTAACTCTGCCCACCCGTAGCTAGCCCTGCCCACTCATGGCTGATTCAACCGATTACTTTGAATAAGTAGAAACCTATGGATAAATAGAAGGTGGGCAGGGCTAGTCACAGGTGGGTGGGTGTAACACCTGCTCACAAATTAACTGGACACATCTCAGGCAGAACAGAATGAATACTGCCAGATTTAATCATTAAATGCTCTGAAACTGATGCATGTTACAGAATAAGGGGCACAGCACTGGAAACAGCATGTCTGTCACTAGCTTGTGCTGTGCTCAGCAAGGGGGGCATAACCTATATGACAGGTTCTCTTTAAAGTCTTGGAAAACCCTTTTAACCAGTCTAAAGTATATCCAAAGAGGAGCAATGACAGCCCATTCATATCAGTAGGAACTCTGCAACTCTCGTTCTTCTGAAGAGTAAGGAAACAACGGTTGTGTCTCTAAATGATTGAGACATATATTAAAATATCCATACAGGAGAGAGTTGAAAGAGAAAAGACTGCTTACACATATAAAGCACAATATATGATCTTAATTATATAAATTTCTTACATTTCCCATTATAGCACCACACATAGGAAAAACATTGTATATTTTACTACATAATAACATTTTAGTTTTACACAAATCAGTTCAAATACATTACAACATTACAAGGTTTACAAGTATTTTCCATGATGAGATTTCTCTAAAATGCAAAATCATACAACTGTGAAATTAGCATTTCTAATAATTCTCTCATATATTCTGTTTCCAATTTACAGAGTTTCATTTTTCGTAATAGAATTCATGTGGTAATCATGTATTGTATCCGTATAATGCACATTTTGTTCTCTGTTATATTGTGTTTTCATTGGAAATATATTTGACTAAGCTAGTATTTGTACAGCTTAAATGCACCTAAAGTAATGAAGTCTACACGCCTTATCCAAGTAGACTACAGACCACTCCTGGATAGTCTGATTGCTGTTGGATTAAGAAGACCATAGGTTCTGAGCTGTTCCCCAACCCTTTCACTTCCACCTTGCCATGGCATGTCTATAATTAACACCACCTTTAATTCTGGCTAGAGCACACCCTTGTTCTGCTTGCATGGATCAACTGACAACCGGCTATTACTGTTCACTTTGTCAAGGACCTGTGTCCCTCCACCGTCTGACACTGTCCAATGATGAGAGTCCTAGGCCTTTTAGGGAAATACTGTCTTGTTAAGGTGAATTGTAACTCCTAGTCCTTAGTAGTGGAAAACAAAGATTAAAAATTACCAGTGCCCCACCCCACTTTTCAAGAGGAATGGTAACATCTAGTGCTCAATTTGGTTGCTTCAGTTATATTTGTTTGTATGCACCTATATGCCTGCTCATCTTAAAGGGGTTTTCTCACTACACTGTTTTACTGAGTTTTAGCAGTTTTGCACTTACTCCGTCTCCTCAGTCTGTGGGTGAATCTACAGCAGTTATTAGCATATTCAACCTCTACTCTTACAGTGCGGGAGATTGTTATCTTTAACAAGATTACAGATAAAGCCATGCTTTTCAGTCCTCACAGCAAAAGTTCCTTTAGCTAAGTAAATCTAATCTTGTTAAATATAATTAATTTGCTTGGATCTCAGTCCTCTGGGGTGACATAACTCCCTGCTCTCAGCTAATCAGATAACAGATGCTCGTCTGGTAAGACAGGTTACCATAGAAACCTGTGTACACTTCAGAGCACATGAAAAATCCTCATAAGTAAAGTAAAATTTATTGACCAATGTATCTAGAAAAATTCTTAATTTAATTGTCCCTTTATGTTGAAAGCTAATCTTTGTAGTGAGAAAACCCCTTAAATATAGTGAGAAAATCACTTTAAGTATATCTTTCAGTGTGTGCAGGCTTCCGGAGTTAGACCCCAAATCCTCAAAAAAAATCTTTCAAAAATAGAAAAAGAAGCAGCACCACAAATTTCCAAAATAGTGATTTTAATCACCCAAGTCAATACATGCAGCTACGTTTCAGCTCTTCCATAGAGCCATTTTCAAGCTGGTATGAAAGGGACTTACACAATATAGGGTTTGAATAAAACTGCTGATCAGTGGATAGATTTACCAATATCAGTATTACATTTCTCGTAAAAGGCTCTATGATAGGGTTAAAATTTCACATTGACAAGGTTGAATAAATCTTTTCTATAATTTGATTTCTTTTAGTGCAATTTCATTCTGTTTGTATTTGTTTGGGACCCTGGAACAAGGTCATATTTGCTGGCACCCTCAGTTCGTTTTTCTTTAGAAGTTCTGATTTCCTTTGTGTTTATCCATATAAATTGGACATTTTCCTTTATCCGTTGTCTGTGTTAGATTATTTGATATAATAGAATTTTTATTTAATAAATCTGCAGAATCTGCAGAAAACATTATATTGATTCCTGTCGTATCTGTATCATTTGATTGAAGTTATACCCTTGAATTAGATATAATGCTATCAGAACTGTGTCCAATTTGCATATTGCAAAGTCATTTTCGCTCATTGGGATATCATGTGGTTGAAAAGTAACAGCTAAATGACAAATTTTGCTACATCTGTATTTCCCCAGACACTGCATTCAATTGAATACACTTACTCTTAAAACCATACTTTCTGAAGTCTTTGAAGATGAAAGGAAATACAGTATTTTAATGAGACAAGAATATGTCCTTAGAAGTTTATTGCTGTTGAAATTATATTTTATATTGTATGTGGTATGCCCTGAGAGAAAAGGAACCACATGAAAGTGAATTTGGAAATACAGACAGTCCCCCGTTTACAAACGGAATAGGTACTGTAGGTTTGTTCTTAAGTTGAGTTTGTATGTAAGTCAGAACAGGTAACGCCAGAGGAAGAGTGGAGGTGGAGGGGTCGGAAACAGTAAGAACAGACCTGAAAGCACAAACACAAACGTAAACAGCAATGCATGACCAGCGGACTTGTGCAAAAAAATATGCTGTATTTATTCAACACATACATGCAGAGGGTACACTAACAAACAGACACCAACGCGTTTCAGGCAAAAATATCAGCCCTTGATCACGGTAACAATAAAATACAAATAGTGCTCACTATATATAAGGGGCGGAAGGACCTCCCAAATACGTCATTTCCACACATTAAAAACAACTTTAAAATACATATCCTATATAGGCATACCTGTTAATTACCACAATAATATATGTGTACCTTTTAACTTCTATCTAGGAACTTGAATTCTAATACACAGCACAGAACAAGAGCGGCATGAAGGCGAACTGTTGTGCCGGCCTGAAGACTTAGGTTCCAAGCGCAAGGTGGAAGAAAGTTTAAAAAGAGCTGCTGTGCTGTGCTGTGCCGTCCAGAAGACGCAGTGGACAAATGAAGGCTTGCGACTATAAAATCGTAGTTGTCAAACAGAGTCTCTATCTTTAACTCTTCTTTATTGTATATTTAGCATAAAAGAACAAATGAACAGGGTAATTATCACATAAATGTATTCGGGTAACTTGTCCACCAGTACAGCGTTTCAGTCCTTATATGGTGTAATGGTCTCTCTTTGGCGGCTCGCCTGCAGGATGGGAGACTCCCTCTCCATCCATGCCTGTCCTGAGACCTCACAGGTAACTCTACTTCTTACATTATACAGCCCCTTCTCTTGCTTAACAGTATTGGCCAAACAAGTTATCCTCTCAAAATGGGAACACGCCACACCAACTTCCCTTCTGCTTCTTCTCTCTCCTCTGTCTGATTTCAAGCACCTCCCTCTACCCCTCCTGACACTCTGCCTTTTCAATTGCCTCTTCAACTGCCTCTGCATCTTCACGGACCTACCTCTGGAAAATTCTTTGCCAGATCCACAGCTTCCACCCTCTGCGTCTGACAATGGAGACACACAGACATGCCCTATGTACATGATGTTTTGCCAGACGGTTATATATGTTGAGACTCAGGGTGTGATGTCAGCGCACTGAGCCACGCCCTATCATAAGTCTCTGTTTGTATTAAAGACATGATGTATAGTGTGAACATTAATAAAGTTTGTGGAAACTGTCTGCAATAGACCTTTCTTTAAATTTTTTTTACCTATAAGCATGTTTATTCTTTTTGAAAGATCTCCATTTGATCCCGCACAATGACGAAGCACATGTATAAGCCTTGTTGCAATGGGGCAAACTAGCTTCCAAACCAGGGGTGTCGCTTGGAATTTCAATCAAGAAAACCTTAGGGTAGGTTCACATTTACCGTCAAGAATTCCCATCTAAAAACAAGTAAGCGCTCTTTTTGCATGTGGATTTGCAATTTCAAACAGGCAATTTTTCGATGTGCTTTTGGACGAGGTTTTTGAGATGATGTGGACTTTTACATCTTTAAGGATAGGTTTTTTGGACACCGATTACATAAAGTTTCATTGCTGCCTGGATGTTGGTTTGAATCAAAACCGCATCCAAACCATTCCTAAAATATTTTGATTTGGTGTGGATGCTATTTTTTGCTCTACATTGATGTCTATGGTCATTTCTAGTGCGGAAATAGGGCTGAAACTGCCACAAGAATTAACATGTCTGTTCTTTTCAGCGCTGTATAAAAAAAGGCACCATGAAAAAACAGTATTATGTGCACTACAAAGCTGTTTTTCCATTAAAAACCCGTGAGGCAATTTTGCAAGTCTTGTTTCTGGATGCGTTTTCTAGAGTTAATTCAGTGCCTGTAAATTTGCTTTGGCTACACTAACATTCAACATCAGCTCATGGAACTATCCTGTGTCTCGACAAGGACGACTAATGTAAACGGCAGACTACAGTACCACATAATCAGGTTCAGAGGACATTGGTCAAGTGCAAGGTCAGAGTCAGGTGCCAGATCTAAGTCAAGTGCAGGTGCAGAGTCAAGGGAGGTCACGATGTACAGTCACAGAGTTAAGGGTCAAAGTCATGGGTCAGAATCAGGGGTCGAGTGTCAGAGTAAGTGTATCAAATTTGGTTGAAACTTTGATCAATGTGATATTTCACTCTGACATCTGAGGATTTCCTAGTATGTCCTGTATTAGACAACTGGGTCAGTGTGTCTTAAACAGCAGGTCTTTTAAGGTATGGTATGTTCTAGCTACCTACGAATTAGTAATCCATGCTAGACTGTCAACAGAGTCAAGATTGCCCATGTCTCATTGATGCATGTGGGGGTGACGGCAAGCCTGTCTGGTCTCATCCCACAGAAGATCTTCTGTAGAACAAATTTCTGATATTACTGCTGGCTATAGTCGATGTCAGAACACACAGCATGGTGTGTATGGTGTTGTGTATCTCTTTATTTGTCCATAAACATTTAGTCCCCTAAACATGTGACTTCATGATCGCTAGTTCTCTATATGCTGTACTAATTTACTGCAGTACATAGCTTCCATTCATCACCTATTACACCCTGTCTATGGTGTAATATGTGTAGGCCTTCTTTTGCCATGGCAACTAAATGGGCCCACAGAATGTTATGAAAACATTACCCAGACCATAACACGCAACCAACCAGTTTTGTGTTCTTCGCAGCAATGATTTCAGGGTGATTTGATTCTCTGATAGTTTCTGCCTGTCACACCTCAGTTACATCTGGTGTAATGAGCAAAAAAGCCATCACTTATCAGATAAGACAACTCTTTGCCAATCAGTGGAGATTCAATTCTGCCATGAAAATTATATCCTTTGCTGTCATTGCAACTTCTTCACAAGTGCTGTGGACATCCATTCTCGCATAGGTACTGAATCTAGTTGTTTAAGACAACATGTGGTCCACCGTCCTAGGTCATAATTGGCCTGAGCTGCTCTACTGTAATGTGTCAGTCACACCTCGTAGCTGACATCCACCTTTCACATCAATGGCACGTGGTGCTTTGCAGTTGGCACATAGCTGATTCGCAAAGGCGGCATCTGTCCACTCATGATACACTTTCACCACAGCAGCATGCACATAGTTCATTACTAGGCATAGATTTAGAATACTTCCACCCGTGACAGAAAAGCAAACTATTCAACCCTTTTTTCCACTACTCGTGACTAAATTGCTTAATTTCTCATGATCAGCAAACCAAGATATTGTTACAGACAATAGTGCCTTTATACATAAATAACCCACAAGGCCAGCCTCGCACACATGCTTTCTCA
Organism: Phyllomedusa bahiana; assembly: GCA_025379985.1. NCBI lineage: Eukaryota > Metazoa > Chordata > Amphibia > Anura > Hylidae > Phyllomedusa > Phyllomedusa bahiana. The sequence continues at coordinate 76,727 of JAODAL010015425.1, read as the reverse complement.
TCACACACATTGCCAATGTGGAAAGAAGGAAATGGTCATGAAAGACTCGACGATCTGGGTTAATAGGGTATTTAGCCTTGAAGAATATAATTTAACCCTTCATGGTATTTGACTGTTTTGGCTTCATTCTAAGACAGAACATTTTAATTGTTTTGTATTTTCGAATGCATTTTTTTGTATATATTTCTGTCTTTCTCGATTAATTTTTAGGAAAAATTAAATTTAAGTTGTAAGATTTAAAAGAATGCCTAATATAAAGTTTCAATTAAAAAGATACCTGTATTAATTGCACCAGGGACAAAATTGTAGATCTACACAAGGCTGAGACAATAGGCAAGCAGCTTGGTGAGATGGTAACAACTGTTGGCGTAATTATTTGAAAATGGAAGAAACTATCAATATTTCTCAGTCTGGGGCTCCATGCAAGATCTTGCCGTCTGGGGTAAGGATGATTCTGAGAGAGGTCAGGAATCAGCCCAGAACTACACAGGAGGACCTGGTCAATTACCTGTATAGAGCTGGGACCATAGTCTCAAAGATTACCATTGATAACACAGTACACAATCAGGTATTAAAATCCTTCAGGGCACACACGTTCCCTTATCCTGGTAATGCAGCATCCAATTGAAGTTTGCAAATACCATCTGGATGATCCCAGAGGATCATGGAAGAACGTCATGTGGTTCAGATGAACCAAAAAAGAATTTTGTATCAACTGTCCACCTGCCATGTTTGGAGGAAGAGAGAAAATGATACAATCCTAGAAACACCATCCCAACTGCAAGCTTGGGTGGAAACATCATACTTTGGGGGTGCATTTTCTGCAAAAGGGACATAACGATTGTAACATATTAAAGGGAGGATGGGCCCAAAGGGTGTTGTAAGAATTTGGGCCAGTACAACCCTCCTTTCCCTCAGTAAGAGCATTGAGATGAGTAGTGTCTGGTCTCCAGCAGAACAATTATCCCAAACCACACAGCAGGCAACTATGGAGTGGCTCAGGCAAGAGCATTCAAGGTCCTTGGAGATGCCTAGCAGTCTCCAGACCAAAAATCCCTGCTTACAGTTTGTGCAACATTTGTCAAAGAACTACAGCACAACACAATATCACATACTCTATAAATACTAAAAATACTGTAGACAAAGGAAGTAAGGGAATTTTTTCAAAATGGCATTTTCCTGCTACTTTAGATCAATGAAAATGTGAGGTCTATATAATTTTGAACTACAGGAAACATCTGACCTCTGTAGCTGCCAAAAAAAGCTTCTGTACCAAATATTAAATTCTGTTTTTCTTTTGTATCAAATAATTATTTTATGGAATAAAACTTACATTTTAAAAACTCATAAAAATGTGAATTACAAACCTCCTCCATTCCTTGAAAATGGTAATCATTTAAAATCACCAAGTGCAATCAAATACTTTATTTTCCCCACTATATAAGAATCCCCATTCAGAGCATAGTATTCCCCAACATCTACTGTACAGATTTACTTGATCATCAAAAGTAAAAAAGAATACACATAATAATATACAAAAATATTTAAGCAAAGTCCCCCCTGAAAAAAATATTAAATAAAGTCATAAACCAAATTGATGTATGACAAGTAAAACAACAAAATATATTATACATCAATTTGTTTTATGACTTTCATTTAATAAATTTTTCGGGGACTTTTGCTTTAAATTTTGGGATATTATTAGTTGTATCCCTTTTTACTTTTGACTGACTCAAGTAATCCTGTACACGAGATTGTTGGGGAATACCTATGCTCTAATGGGATTCTTTTATATATGGAAAATAAGTAATTTGATGCACTGGTGATTTTAAAAGGTTTACATCTTCAAAGAAGGAGAGGTTTGTAATTCACATTTTATGATTTTTAAATAGTAATTTTATCCATAAAATAATTATTTGAATACAAAAAAAAAACGAATTTACATATTTGTACAGAAGCTTTTTTTGCAGCTACAAGGTCAGATGTTTTCGCTGTAGTTCAAAGAATTATACAAAGAACCTCACATTTCAATATCCTAAGGGTAGCAGAAATGGCATTTTGAAAAATTCTTACATCCCTTTGACTACAGTATTGTTAGTATTTATAGAGTACTGCAGATATTTTTGTGCTGTAGTTCTTGACCAAATTTGCACAAACTGTAGCAGGGATTTTGGTCTGGAGACTGGCTAGGCCACTCCAGGACCTTGAAATGCTTCTTGCTGAGCCACTCCATAGTTGCCCTGGCTGTGTGTTTTGGGTAATTGTTCTGCTGGAAGACCCAGCCACTACTCATCCTCAATGCTCTTACTGAGGGAAGGAGGTTGTTGGCCAAATTCTTACAACACATGGGCCCATCCTCCCTTTAATATGGTACAATCGTTATGTCCCTTTTGCAGAAAAGCACCCCCCAAGTATGATGTTTCCACCCCCATGCTCGTCAGTTGATGGTTTCTCAGGATTGTACTCATTTTCTTCTTCCTCCAAACATGGCAGGTGGCTTGATACTAAAAGTTCTTTTTGGTCTCATCGTGACCACATGACTTCTTACCATGACTCCTCTGGATCTTCCCAGATGGTCAATTCAAACTCAAATGGGCTTGGGCATTATCCAGGAGCCGTTGCCCTGAAGGATTTTAATACCTGATTGTGTAGTGTGGTTATCAATGGTAATCTTTGAGACTATGGTCCCAGCTCTATATAGGTAATTGACCAGGTCCTCCTGTGTAGTTTTGGGCTGATTCCTGACCTCTCTCAATCATCTTACCCCAGATGGCAAGATCTGCATGGAGCCCCAGACTGAGAAATATTGATAGTTTCTTCTATTTTCAAATAATTACGCCAACAGTTGTTACCATCTCACCACTGGCTTGCGCGATTGTCTCAGGCCTTGGTAGATCTACGAATTTGTCCCTGGTGCAAATTAATACAGGTAATGAGTGCAGATTAAAGGCTTCTTAAAGAAAAACTAACAGTCTGTAGTACCAGAATTCTTGCAGGTTGGGTGGGGATCAATACATATTTCAGCAGTAATGAACTTAATTATTTAAAAATTATACCAATGTGATTTTCTGGATTTTTTTTTAGATTCCTGTCTCTCACAGTTGAAGTGTACCTATTATAAAAATTACAGCCCTCTGCATTTTTCGTAGGTGGGAAAACTTGCAAAACCGCTAGTGTATGAAATACTTATTTTCCCCACTGTAGGACAGCCTTAGGAAGCTTTGTTGAGCCCAGGACTGTCCCAGGACTTACAATCTTATGTAACGGCAGCTATTAGTCACTGATGCCAGCTGCTTACCTGTGCTATCACAGTGCCATAAATGCAGGGCTCGACTGGGTTCAGGGGTTTTTGTCCAGTGAAAGAAAATATTTTTCTAAATAATATCTCTCCCATAGTTATGCAATTTTGTAATGTACCTTTATTACATTTTCTGTGGGCTTCTTACAATTTTAAATCAGCTGTTTGCTTATAGGAAGCTCTTAAGTTGTGTATGTCTGGACAGACACAAAACAGCTCTGTGTTAAGCCCAGTAGATCAGGTATCCATAGAGATGTGTCTTTTCTCAAGGAAATCAGTAAAGTTGCATCACTTCTCAAGAATCTTCTATCTCTATCAATTCCCTGATGTAAATCCTATATGAATAAACAGAGACATCACCCTGATAAGGGCAGTTCGGGTCTAAGGACTCTCCCTTATAAGCCCTGATATTGCCCTATTTAGACATAAATGCAACACTTCAGAAGACAACACCTCACAATGCGTTTCCCCTCCTGATATAGGTTCATCAGGGGATGATTTATATAGTTGCTTAAGGATGCATAACAAATACATTGTCCACTGATGCCTACAGACACTCCTGATGCATGGGCCATCAGGGAATTGATATGGATAGAGGATTCTATCTGGTTCTCCCCGGCATAGGGATTGGTGGCCTATTTGAAAGCAACGGTACCATGAGTAGAACTTTTTTAGAATATATTCCTGTTATCTTTTTTGCAGTTTATATTTTTTTCTACCTGGCTACATCTTTTGTATATGTATGACTATATACCAAATATATTCCTGTTAATTCTTTGTTATAGGTTATTTATATTCCTGTTAATTCTTTTGTTTAGGGTATGTAATTCTATCAGGTCTATTTGCTTGGCTCAAACGGAGTGCTTGGAAAGAACAGTGTGCGGAGTTCAAAACAACCGGAGTTAAAACAGGAGAGAAAAAACTGGGTAAAGTAAACAAACCTCTTTTATTAATACTCAATCTCATTAACGTTTTTTTTTTTTTTTTTCTTCATTGCTGTGCAACAGGATAAAGGGCAGCCTTCACTGGCAATTTCCAGCAGTGCACAATCTGCCATAATGTATGCACTACTTGGAGCAAGAGATCCAGGGTGAAACCGCTGTAGCAGATGTGAGCTGTTGCTAACTCTCTAGCTCGCATTTTAGACCTAGAGGAGCAAAATGCGACACTGAGGGCGTTGACAATGAAGAAAAGTTGGGCTAACTCTTGAGCAAACAATTATGGCCTAAATGTGGAGGGTGGGAGCATTGATCAACACGAGTATCGTGTAGCAGGGTTAGACTAAGACAGGAGAGCTCATAGGGTACCAGAAAAAGGAAGCCGCTTCTCCTCCCTGAATTCCTAGCAAAATTGCCAGTGGGGGACAATGCTGGGGAATCAGTCTCAGAAATGGCAGCCCTAGTGGACACTGCTCTTCTAGCAGCCGGAAGAGCAGCCATCTAGTAGTAGTGGGGATGGGAATGCAGGTAAGAAAAGATAGTTACGTAGTTGTAGGGATTCCTATAATCAGAAGACGAATAAATAATTTGTCGCCAGACCGCCTCAACCCGAATTGTTTTGCTGTCCTCCCTGGGGCCCGGGGTCGGCATGTGTGGACCGGGTGGGATAAATACTGGAGGGCTGGCGATGACCCACTGTCTGGTCCATGTTGTACCAATGACAGAATACACGGAAGGTGGAGGCTCCTAAAGAATAATTTTAAAGACTAGGCTCAAAGTGAAGGATGGACCTCCAAGGTTGTGTTTTCTGGAATACTGCCCGGTGCCATGCGCAACTCAGGAAAGACAACGTGGAGCTCAGGGAGTTAAATGCCATGGCTGAAGTCTTGTGTAGGAACAGAGGGTTTGTTCTAGTAGCACTGGGCTGATTTTTCATTGGGTACAAACGTGTTTTTTCTAATATAAATATGCACCTAATGGAAGGTGGGTCTGCTGTGCTGGGGGAAAGAATTCTAGATGGGTGCGGGAGTATTTAAACTAGGGATGAAGGAGGAGGACAATATAGAAAAAATGAAGGGCAAGATAGGTTAGAGAGTGGGCAGACTATATGGCGGTGGAGAGTGGAATCTGGGGAGGTGGAGAAGACCAGTGATAAGGGGACATGTGTTTGCAAACAATCATTGAAGTTAAAGTACCCACAATATCTCATGTAAACTCATGCCATCTACTAACTGTATAATTAATAATCCATGCTGACCTAATAAAGGTAATAATGTATAATCCCGTGCCATTATCTGAAAGGGTAATGTATAATCCCAATCCATCTAACGATGAGAGATTTTAATCAGAAAACCAGCCATCTGAATAGGTAACGTTTTTAATCCCATGCTGTCTACTGATCGGTTATGAGATCCCAATAGTCTAATGAACATGTTAGATACAATTCCCAAACATTGCCGAAAGTGTAAAACTGAGGGAACTTAAAATGTCTATTCACAAAAGCTAGAAGTCTTGCTCCAAAATAGGGGAACTTAGGCGGCTAGTTGTAGAGGAGCTGCATTGATGTGGTAGGTATTGCTGAAACAAGCTGGACGCCTCGCATGAATTGGTGTGGTCACCCTTTCAAGGTTTAATCTAATTAGGAAAGACAAGCGAACAGGAGGGGAGGAGGATGTGTATTATGATGTAAGGAGTGATAAGAAGGCAAATTTGAAAGAGGTAATACAGGGGAGGAGTAGCTAATGAAGTGGAAACATTGTGGGTGGAAGATTAAAGGTGGGATTAATGCAGAAAATATTATATTTGGTGTAATCTATAGACCCCTGAACACACTTGAGGAATAGAAGAACAGATGCATAATCAAATGGTTCGGGCAACCTCAGGCAGGTACAGTGATAGTAATGGGGTGACTTCAATTTCCTCAGGCATTGACTGGGGTCACAGGTTCTGCATCGACTGAAAAAGGAAGGAAGTTTCCTCAATCTGTTAGAGGATCAATTTTATGGGCATTTGTGGAGGAACCCACAAGGAATGATCTCTGTTGGATCTGGTCATTTCTAATAACGCAGAACTTGTCGTAACGGTCACGGTTTCTAGAAACGTGGTAACAGAGACCAATAATATAAATTCACTTTAGTGAAACTGGAAATAAAGAAAAAACAAAGCGGGAAAGGCGGAAAAACATTTCTAATTTTAAAAGGGCCAAATTATATTCTTATTGCGGGATGGCAATACAGGACCAAGACAGGGTAGGGGGGGGGAGCAGCTATTAAGCAAATGGTGATATAGAGAGCCAACAATGGGGGAGCTAATAAATATAACTTTGGAAAAATTAATTGCCAAAATATATTCCCAATGGGATAACAAGTATACGCGACTAAAAAAGCTAAAAAACCCACATGAGCTTCTACCTTCAGTATAAGAGGGCAATAAACAATAAAAAAGGGCATTTAAAAACATAAAGCTCTCAGAGGGTTCGGCTTCGACCTTTCTGTAAATTATCTAGCAGCTAATAAAATCTGGTAAAAATAAGTGGATAAAAGCAGCTAAAATCAAAATGAAAGAGCAGATGGGCCACAGGACTGCAAGACTAATCCCAAAAACAGATCATTACAAGCATATAAATTCCAAAGCCAAATCAGAGCAAGTAGGCCACCCTTCAAAAACTGTAGATGGGGTGGGCTGTCAATGGTGACCAAAGAGAAGGCATAGGAACAAAATAGTTTCTTCAGCTCAGTATATACATGTCAAATGAAATAGTAGTTGATGGGGAGGTGGACCAAGTGCAAAAGTATCGGGTGGGCATACGTTAAATTCATCATCTGCTATAATTAGATTCGCATCCGTTGTAGAAAAAGCGTCAAAGCAAGTTTCTAAATAAACTGGAATGTGGAACAAGGCCTCCAGGAGCCCGGATGGCATTCACCCAAGAGTTCTTAAATGAGCTCAGCCTCTTTTTCTCTGAGCCCCTGTACATGATATTTAAGATTCCCTGGTGACCTGAGTATAGGAAACAGAGACTGGCGCAAGGCAAAATAATAGTTCCCATTCAATTCAAAAAAGTGTTCCAAGACTTGCCCTCGGTATAAAATAGAGACCGGGGGCGTAAAGAAAAGTTTATAACGATCTGATTGTTGCGAAAAATGTTTGAGAGGGGCTCAAATGGACTAAAATTAATCAGGCGAGTATGTTGACAAAACACTCATATTTAATAGTGATTGCCGAGCTTGATTTACTAAGGACACTAGCTTGCAGATCACAATCAGATTTCTATTTATGAAGAGGTCTGAGAGTAAAGTCTCGGAGAGAAAATAGCGGGGCAGCTTGTGATGATAATTCGTTTTCTAGACTTACCAAACGTCATTTGAACACTGTCCTCTCATAACTCTTTGTATGGGTGAAATTAGAATCCATTGGTTATAGAGATAACAGTGTGACATTGCATCAAAATAACTGGCAGCTGGATCGGGACCCAGAGAGTTGGGAGGCTAAATGACTCCAACTCTGAGAGTGTCACCCCACGTTGTACTGTGGCGGTGTGCTGCGAGGCTCATATTAGGTCCTCTTTATTTAATGTATTTTCATTGATATAGTTGGAAGGAATCGATAGCTACCGTCTCGATGTTTGCAGATGACACCAAGCATATGCAGGGTGTGCAAATCTATGGACAGAAGCCCCATAAATTGCACAGCAGTACCTGGGACACACTGATGCTCTGGGCATCCACCCGTGCAAATGAGGGTTCAATAGTGAGTAAATGTAAGGTTCACGCATCTGAGGGAGAAATTAATCCACAGTCCATCATATGGTCCTAGGGGAAGAAAAAAACTTGGAGAATCGCTTTGTTGAGACACAAGATCTGGCGTTCCATTGTAGATCATAGACTACAAGAACATCATGCAGTGTCATCAGCTGCCTCTATGGCAAGTAAAGGATATTGCGTGAATTAAAAATAAGCGGACATGGACTCCCGGAGACACATGGATGAATTCTACCCGCTGTAACAAAGCATTGGTGGTCCCTCCACTTAGAATAGGCTGTTTCATTTCTGGCCCGCAGTATAATAGAAGAGATGTAATGGAGACTAGAGAAAGAACAAAGACGAGCAACCAAACTTATAACGGGAATGGAGCATCTAGATAATGAAGGAGAGGTTAGTATAAATTGAACTATTTAGTCCTTGAGAAAAGACGGCATCGCGGGGACATGAATAATTCTTTATATAAATATATACAGTAAATGGTCCCATAAACAAGTCTATGGGCGCAGAAACTTATTTCTCAGTGAAGAGCCCCCTCAACCGACAAGGGTAGCAATCCCTCGCCAGCGAAAAAAGGAATCATCTCCATAACGGACAGGAGAGAGCGTCTCTTCACTGTAAGAACTGTGAATCTGACGGCAATAGCAAACTAGGAGAGCTGGTCACCAGGTCAAGAACTGTAAGAGACTTTTCAAGAAAGCGGCTTAGATCCCTACCTGGAACTAAAGAATTATTAAAGCGTATAGTCTAGCCATGTACAATTCTGGAATCCTGGCTGGTGGAGACTCTGGGGTCAGAGATAAATTCCTCCACTGGAGCCAGATTGGGTATTCATGCTTGTGGCGTTATCAAGGTAATTAACCAAGTTGATGCTGGGCATAAATTTCCTTGTTTCTCTCCCCTGCACCCACATTTTACCCACCCTTTGTTCTGAGCTTGAGGAAAACGTGTCATAATTTCAACCGACTTAACTAAGTAACTAAAAATAAAACACACTATGTCTAAACTCACATGACAAGGTGAGTGAACCGCATGGAAAAGAAAAGGGAAAGTGAATGACGCTTATCTACAGAAAAGCATCTCCTGTGAGTCACAAATTTACACTGCAAGGTGTAATCACTTCTAAATTCTGCTGATCCTACATACCAACAGTCATCTACCTTAACTGGTCACTGTATGGGCTACATATCACATCTTCAGAGCCAGAATGAAACCTTAATAGTCACATGTGGGGGTCCGCGATTTGGTCAGGGTCTGGCAGGATTATTTGGATCTTTTCACAAGTAGTAATTAGTTTTTGATATTGGTTCATTGTACACAGGCGAGGTGTTTGTCAGTAACAATCATTTGTCTGGTAGATTTGCTCTCCATGGACGGCGGAGATTTTTTAGTGACTGTTTATTTAGGGTATTGCAAACTGGCCATATATAGGTGAGCACTTCTTTTGAGAAAAAACAGATAGTGTCAGGGCTGATTTCATTGCGTGCAAGCTGACTGCTGAGGGATCTATGTGGAAAATGCATAAAATTATTGACAGAACAGAAGTTTATTTCAATAGTGCGGAGAGAAGAAACTGATGGCAAGGGTGTAGAGAGGGCCTAGGTGCAGAGGGGGCGAGAGGAATTAGGGGGGTGCCAAATTTATTGGGGAGCGATGGGGGGGCGCCAATTGTGAGCTTATCTTGCCTAGTGCACCAAAATAGCCTTGTCCCGTCCCTTAGAACAGGATTACCCAAGGTGGGATCTCTGGGACCCGCACCTATCTCCTAATTGAGCCCTAAAAGCCGCTCTGTTCTGAACAGCTAGGTGATTGGAACTCTCACCATATAAAGTCTAATAGGAGTTCCGCATATACAGTCTAAGCATCGTGCCGCTTGCTAAACTTGGAACGCCCATTTCGACGTCATATGGGACAGTCCTTGAACCCATCTGTCAGAACAAAGAGGAGTCCGAGGCTCGATTAAGAGAGATAAGGTGCCGCAACTCCCCAGCATGGTGACTCCACACCTATCAGACTTATGGCTTCATCCATAGCAATCATGCCATCTAAATTCGTGTAGTGAGACAACCCCTTTAACGCTTAAGGACCCACCAAAGTGTACTGATATCACTAATTCCACGAAGGGGATAGGCAGATATAGCAAAGCTTAAAGGGAACCTGTCACATAGATTATGTCCCCCTTGCTGAGGACAGTACAAGCTAGTGTCAGACCTGCTGTTTCCAGCGCTGTGTCCCTTCTTCTGTAAAGATCTGCAGTAAATTTAGAGCATTTCTCTACCCCTCACATCTACTTCCTGAGACAAGCTGTTTCAGCCCCGCCCACGCAAGGCGTGATAGCTCCACCCACTGACAGTTTAAATCACATATTTCTAACCTTTCAAAGTAATATGGGCGCGGGGCTAAGATCTCCAGTTGTGACGAGGAGTTTGCAAAAAAACTGACTCTTCCGAATTACTCTCTATCTGGCTGAGAAACTTCAATTTGAGCATTAAATACACAACACTACAGCATCTTACATGACACACAAGTTATTATTTTAGGTGTTTTCAATGGTTTTTTATTTAATCCTTAGACCCAGTCACAACTGCGCCCACAGACTAACAACTTATATCCCCACAGATACAATATACAATAACTTTATTGATATGCATTTAAAAATATTATCACTAAGCAATTAATTAACTCAAAATGTAGTTAGACATCAAACAACAATCACCTAAGGAGGGAGTAAAAACTATGATATAACAATCCTCTGTAGTACTAGTTTAGTCTACTATACAGTCACTTAACAATCATACTAGGTTTTAGTGATAACATCTCACGGATTGCTGAGAACACCACCAAAAAAGATCAAAGGTGACTATCAAGCCTTACACTGAACGTTATACAAGGCAATCCAAAAAATTAAAAGAGAGAAGTGCGCGTAACTAAACTTACTCTAACTCAGGGAGAGTAGACCCCCCGCCTCCAGAATATGGAGTGCGAACTCAACCTATCGTGCGACGAAACCCTACATCTTAATCAGCCTATAACAAACACAAAACAATAAGCAAAGTCCCAACGCATTTCACAAACAATAGATCATCAGGGGACAGTGATGCCTACCAGATACAAGATAACGTTATTATACCTACTGTTGTGATCCCATGGTGCTACACTATCTGCAGTACAACTATACAGAATTAAGATATAATTTGTAAGATAACACTTTGCTACATCATATAGTTTCAGTTTTGGTTGTTGTCTCCACAGACGTTTAGGACTTGCACACAGGGAGAATCTCGCCAGTGGGTCCCATAGACAGCTCTATGGATGGGTATTCCTGGTCATTGGACATATCAGCGTCAGGATGCCCTTTCATGTAGAAAGACATGTTCAAACACAGTATGATGTAGGTATTGGAATGAATCCAACTTCCATATTAATGACCCTCTAGTAATTAAACATACCACCGCGGATGGCTTCCAGGCACCCCAGTTTGACACTGGTTGCCTCTAATTTATACATAAAAAGACCGTATAGTTTCATCTTTGAGGAGATGGTTAAACTGCGAAGAGACAAAGGGATAATTTTACCATCAGTTTCAGTGATGGTAATTTTAAGTTATGGATTAACTTCCTATTGCATTTTCACTTTTGCAAAAATAGTCGGCACAAATTAAAACCATCAGCGCTAGGCGCTTCGGCAACTACTCTAAACTCTGATCATCTTATAGATGACAAACTTTACTTCATTAGTGGAGACTTGGATTACATGGTGCAAAATGCGCTGTATTAATTAGGTTTATGCAAAAGAGTGAAAATGCATCGCTATACACACACATTAAACTAAAAAGTCTCATGAAACAGCATGATTTTATTTACTAGAATGTAACTACTGCAAAGTTTATTTCTTCTAAATCGCATCTCTGTCTGAATACAAACTTTCTCCTGTTAACAAATCACAAGGCATTATGGGAAAGGGGCTGAGAAGCCCACAGCGCCCTCTGTTGGATGTAACAAATCCTCAATTTGCTTTTGACCCACCGAGTCTTGAAAAAGCAAAAGGGATTTTTTAGCCAGCCAGTATCCCCCTTTATCTGCAGACAACGCTGTTTTCGGGATTTTTGTCCCTCTTCAGTGCAGAGCAGAGCGATACTGGCTGGCTGTGTGGGAGGCATCGAGTGGCTCAGGAAGGGGGAAAATATCTCCTTAAGGAGACACCGAACTAACGAACGGCTTTGTAGAGTTTGTTTTTGTGCATTTTCGCCATCTACTTAGCATCTGCATATCACTCGGCATTCTGTGAAAGGGGCTGAGAAGCTCACAGCGCCCTCTTCCCTTCCTGAGCCACTCAATGCCTCCCACACAGCCAGCCAGTATCGCTCTGCTCTGCACTGAAGAGGGACAAAAAATCCAGAAACAGCGATGTCTGCAGATGAGAGATACTGGCTTGGCTAAAAAATCCTTTTTGCTTTCTCAAGACTCGGTGGGTCAAAAGCAAATTGAGGATTTATTTTATCCAACAGTGGGCGCTGTGGGCTTCTCAGCCCCTTTCCCATAATGCCTTGTGATATGCAGATGCTAAGTAGAGGGCGAAAAGGCAAAACAAACTCTACAAGCCGTTTGTTTGTTCGGTGCTCTCCTTAAGGAGAGATCTTCCCTTTCTGTTAACAAAACAAGCCTAATAAAGCTCACCATCACAGCAGCAATGAAAGCAGAAGTTAAAGGGTTTGTCTCACTATATCGATTCATCTTACCTCAGTCCTGTTTTCATTTTGAATTCAAGGGCATGTTTACTGGTTTCTAGTAGACAGCAGTAGAAGCCAGTCGTAGCTATAGCAACCAGGGGCTGGGAGCCCATCATGAGAATTAAACGTTCTGTAGTACAGCGACCGAGGAGCTGATGCGCCCATAAAAGAGGGGTACTTCAAAATGGGTGGGATACTTTGAGGACACATATAAAAGTGACTTTATATTTGCAAGATTTTAAACAAAAAAAAATTCTTTTGTAGTGAGACAGCCCCTTTAATAGTCATATTTACATCAATCCCCTAATACCTAAGTAAATCATAACCTTTAAAAGCGAGAACAATTTGATTAATGGTGACAGCAAATGATGGCTCATAGTGACATTGATAATAATAGCTGCCCAATAAAAGGAAAAACAGCACCACTGCTGACCAACCAGTGGGATAGTGATGACAAGTAGACATTGTCCAAGGGCTCAAAATAATGGGTATTTTTGGGGCCGTGTTCACAGGGCTTTTTCCCGAGGTTTTGGGGGCGCCAAATTGAGCGCAAAATCCCCCGGGAAATAAGGGGCGGGACGGGGGGGGGGCCGGGCGCGTCGGGGGCGCCGCTCCCACCCCCTAGACAAGCATTGTTTACGGCGCGTCCGCGCCGTAAATAATGTCATGTCCTTTCTCCCCCCGGGGGGATTCGCCAGCGGGAGGAGTGACGGTTTTTACTGTTCTCAATAGAGCAAATGGATTACCGTAATTGCGGCGGTTTTTGGGGCCGTATTGAACGCAAAACCGGCGGCAGTACAGCGCCAATACGCGGAGAATATGCCGTGTGAAGAGGTTTGGGGGTGTTCACCGGGGTTTTGGGTCGTTTTTTAACATACCTTTTGTGCGTTTTGGGTTCCTAGGGGGGGGGGACCCAAACACCATCTAACAAAGACAGTGTTTTTACATTGTTGCAATAAAAACCTTATCGGGTTCCAAAAGTGATCGCTGTGGTGGGTTTTCTCGTATCTTTCGGATCCTCTTTCAGATCCTTTCCCAAAATTGAAGCAATTCTTGGGCCGAAAGACCAGCAGGAGGGTAAATAAATATAGGAGCGATCCTTTCCCGTATCCAACACACATCCAAACATGCAGCTGCGTATTGGATCAGATCGACGTTACGTTTTTGAAAGAATTTTCAGATCCAACACGGACCCGAAATCATATCCAAAAACGCTGTGTGAACATACCCTTAAAAGCACTATATGTAAACTGCTACTGACCAACCTGCTAGCTATTTGTATTTGAAGAGTACCCAATTATGGGCTCCAACAAACCATTTTGAAAATATTGTGCAATTGACACATAACATTGATTTTATAGGCTTTGAGCAGGGAGGGTTAAAACGAACCAAAAAACAAGTCTCGGATGTTATGTAAATTTGGAGCAATAGGAAGTGGTGGGTGTGAGTGTTATTACAGACAAGATTAACATGGTTGAAGTTTTCAGTGAAAAGAGTAACATATATAGAATAATTTCATGCACTTTTCTTGGATTAATTCTTAAAATGAAAGTTAAGATATTTAGCATAAAGGCTACAGCTATAGTGTTTTAAGAGGATTCATGAGTGTATGGATTACTTGCATTCAATGAAATTCTAAGGTACCCGATGTCATGACCAAAAACTTTAAAGGAGACCCCCCCTCTGGGGAAAATTGTGTTTTGGGTTTTGGGGAAATTCAAACCCCTGAAAAACATAGATCCAAAGATGGGGCTAAAAAATGGTGGAAGGTTTTAACCACATATATGATAACTATCTAGGTGTAAAACTTTCTTTGTTGCCCATAGCAACCAGAGTGCCTGTTTCATTTTTTCAGAGCACTAAATGAAATGAAAGGGGAGCTCTGATTGGTTGCTATGGGCAACAAAGAAAGTCTTAGACTTGCATAGTTTTCAAACATGTCCACTTTAATTTGTACAGTCTGGAAGATAGAAGAAAAAGAGAAAATATGACTGAAGCCTATAAACATGTTAAAGCATACATGCCAACTCTCCCGTTTTTGGCTTGGGGGTCCCGCTATTTGGGGTCCCCTCCCGCCCTCCTGGGGGAGTTGGCATTCCTCCCGCCGCCAGCAGGCGGCGGAGGTTCTTTAAATGGCTGCGGCGACACAGTAGCGCTAGTGCGCTACTCTGGCGCCGCCGGGCCGCTCCTACAGGCGGGTGAAGCGGCCGCTGTGCCCGCTTCTCCTGCCCGGAGTCTCGCTGTGCAGGGAGGAGGCAGGAGGGAGCGCTCCCTCCTCCCTCCTCCCCCTGTATGTCCGGCGCCGGTCAGCGGCGCAGGGGAAGTGACGCGCGGCTGCAGGGGAGTGACGCGCGGCTGCTCTCACTTCCCCCTGCGCCGCTGAGATCGTCCGGAGCGGCCGCGCTGCAGGAGCCTGGTGAGGTAAGTGGATTTTATTATTTTATTTTTATTAGCTATATGGGGGGCTCTGCCTGGCAACAATGGGGGCACTACCTGGCAACAAAGGGGGCACAACCATGCAACAATGGGGGCACATACATGCAACAGAGGGGGCAACAACCTGGCAAAAAAGGGGGCACTACCTGGCAACAAAGGGGGGCACTACCTGGCAACAGAGGGGCATCTACCTGGCAACAGGGGGGACATCTACCGGGCAACAGGGGGGGACTACCGACAACAATGGGGCACTACCTGGAAACAGAGGGG
Organism: Phyllomedusa bahiana; assembly: GCA_025379985.1. Classification (NCBI taxonomy): domain Eukaryota; kingdom Metazoa; phylum Chordata; class Amphibia; order Anura; family Hylidae; genus Phyllomedusa; species Phyllomedusa bahiana. The sequence continues at coordinate 61,295 of JAODAL010015425.1, read as the reverse complement.
CACTACCTGGAAACATGGGGGGACACACCGGGAAACAGAGGGGCATCTACCGGCAACAAGGGGGGTACTCCCGGCAACAAGGGGGTATCTACCTGGCAAAAATTTTGGGGCACTCCCTGGCAACAGGGGGGGCATTACCTGGCAAAAGGGGGCATCTACCTGGCAACAAGGGAGGCCTACCGGCAACAAAGGGGGCCCCTACTGGAAACAAAAGGGGGCCTACCGGGCAAAGAGGGGCCTACCTGGCAACAAGGGGCACTACCGGCAACAATGGGGCACTACCGGGGAACAATGGGGCATCTACCTGGCAACAGGGGGGGACTCACCGGAAAGGGGGGGCATCTCCCTTTCAAAAATGGGGGCATCTACCTGGCAAAAAGGGGGGCACCCCGGGGGGCAACAAGGGCCCCTTACCTGCAACAAGGGGCATCTACCGGGCAACAATGGGGCAATGACAAAATCCAAGCAACTGGGCCAAGGGTTTTCAGGCACAGAGAGGGGCTGAACAGACCCGGGGGTCGAGACGAGGAACCTTTTTTAGGGGCACAAGACACAGGCAGAGACAAATTTTCCGAACGTCTTGCTGAAGGGGGCCACCGGTTTCTAGATAGTTGTGCGGATTGTGAACCCCGGATCCCCAGTTTGAGAAAATGCCCCCTTTTAGGATTCGGAGCCGAAAAAAGAGACGGATGTAAGTCTTCCCTGGAGGAATCTGTTAAAGATCACAGGAGCAGCTGAAAAATCTTTTCCGGGGGAATAATATGCTGTAGGTTGGCTCCAACCCAAGTATCGGGGATTGGAGAAGCGTCACCCCTGACTTTTTTTTTCACCGTGGGAAATTTAAAAAGGGAATTAAAAAGGGGGCGAAGAAAAGCGCCCCCCTGGTTTGCGGTTCAAAACGCTGGGAAAGATTGAGATAGAGAAGATTTTTGTGATCGTGTAGATTCGATGGGTGGAGAGCCCCTTCCAGCAATGACGCCATTCCTCTATGGCCAAATTTAATAGCAAAAGTTCCCAGTCCCAAATGATTTGCTTTCGGCGGGGGTAAAGGGGTCTTGGAGAAGAATCCACAATTTCGCAATTTCCCCCGGAGGATTTCTGAAGAAGAAGGGGCCCCGGGCCCAACTGAGGAGGCTCGACTTCTAAGAAAACGGCGCTGAGGTTGGAGGAAGGAACGGGAGCAAAGCAAATGGGGGGTTTTAGATTTTTAAAACGCCTCTTGAGCCCGGGGGGCCAGGATTTGGGGTGGGCACCCTTTTTGGGTGAGGGCTACCAAGGGGCCACCAAGTTTGGAACGGGGAAAAAATTCCCTATATTATTGGAAAAGCTACAAAGCGCTGAAGGCCCGAAGGCCCACGGGACGAGGCCTTTGCAGACTCTGAGAGCTTGGCGGGGTCCCTAATCCCTTGATCTGACACGAGTCCCCTAAAAAGGCGGGGAGGTGCGTTCGAACAGGCACTTTTCCCAGCTTGGCTAATTTGTGACTCGGGCTCTGAGCACCTGGGGACGTGATGACAGTGGGTCTCCAGCCCCTGGAGAATAGATGAGAAGTCGTCCAATAAACTAAACCAAACTTAAAAGGGGCCCCGGAAAATTCTTCACAAAAATTTTGGAAAACAGCCGGAGCGTTACAGAGACCAAAAACATGACAAGATATTCAAAATCCCATCTCGGGTGTTAAAGGGCCTTTTCCCCACTCGTCCCCCTTTTCGAATGCGAATTAAATTGTAGGTCCAGGGGAACCCGTTTAGAAAAAATCTTTGCGCCACGAAGGCGATCAAAAAGCTCGGAGATCAAAGGCAGGGGGTACCGATTTTTAAAAGTTATTTTTTTAGGCCACGATAATCGATACAGGGGGAGGGTCCCATTTTTCTTCTCGACGAAGAAGAATCCGGCCCCGCAGGAGATGCGACTTGCAATGAAGGCCTTGCGTAGTTTCTTGGATATAGTCGGACATTGCCTTTGTCTCCGGTGGAAAGCGGGAAAAACTCTCCCTCGGGGAGGAGAGTCCCGGGGCGTAGATCAATAGGGCAATCGAAGGGGCCCGGGTGAGGGGCAGAGTTTCGGCTTTTTTTCAGAGAAAACATCGCAAACCTGGTAGGGAGCAGGCAGACCTCAAGACTTCTGGGTTTTGCAAGGAAACTGAGGGGCCCGGGCGGAGTCCCGAAGGCATCGTTGAGTGGCGGGGCGGGGCCCCCAACGAAGAACCCGCCTGTTTTTCCAATTTGGGGTCGGGGCAGCTCTTGCAACCAGGGGGGCCCCGGGAGGTCTCGAAGGGGATCGAGGCAGTAGAGAAGCTTCAAATTTTCCTGATGTAACCCCCAATTGCAAGGTGAGGGGGCGCGTGCAGAACCGAATGGCATCCTTAGGCATTCGCCACTGAGGAGGAACGAAATGGTTCTGCAGGGGGTCACTGGAAGGGGTACTGAGACACAGAGCATGCTAATGAATTACCGGCGGACCCAAGTCCGGAAAGGGCGGGGCCGGGAAAGGTGCTGCCGGTGAAGTTTCCGCAAAGAACGGGAAGGTCAGGGGGGAAAGGGGCCGCACTGAACCCTAGGGTCGCCCTCCTAGACCCGGTTACGGGATTCCCCGGGCGCCCCCGGACAGTCTCCAATGAAGGGGGGGCCGGGAACCGCCGCAGTAAAGCCCCTTTCCCTAGCGTCCTGTGAGTTTTTCCTCCGGGGTCAATGTCCCGTTCCACCTGCGGGTTTTTGCCCTCAAGAACGTAGGAGGAAGGGGGGGGCGTTGGAAACGGGCCTAAACGGGTAGCCGGCGAGGTGGGGGACTCGAGTTGGGGCGATTTTGTAGTCTTTCCGGCAAAACAATCGACCCGGGGTGGCCAAACCGAATCAATTCGCCATGAGGTAGGCGGGTCTCGCCCCCGGCTCGCCCAAAATGCGTCCGGAGGGGCCCTTTCCCAAAAAAAGTTGCCACCAAGGCCTGGGTTTTTCCGTTAACTCAGAGGCGGGGTGGGGAACTGCACAGATAGTGCCCCACGTGGAGTCCCCCACGGAGACGAGCAAAGCTGGGCAGCTGAGGGGGTTTCACCAGGTTCCTCAAAGACAGTTCGGCCCCCGGGGAGGAAGGCTTCCCAGGTTACCTTAGGGTCTCCTCGGTCCCACAGCGGAGGGGCTAGGCCGATTTTGGGGTTAGGAGGCTAATAATGGGGCGACTTTAGCCCGCTCAGTGGGAAATTGATGTCCCAACTCGATTTTTTTGAACATGTATAAACCCCTGCCTTCTTGGGGGCTCCATCATAACGAGAGGGGAGCGGCAGAGCAGTGAAGGTCCCCGGGGCAGGACAGGACAGCCAAGGCGCAGGACAACAGGTGCGGCAGACGGCAGCGGCCGCAGGGGGAGGCAGGCGGGGCCGCAAAGGGCTGCTCATGGCCCCCGACTGGTCATACGCTGGCTTCTGGGGGGACGGCCGTGTAAGCCCGGGAGTTCGGGGAGGGTACCCCGGCGGAATCCATGGGCCCGATTGTACTGTAACATTCGGTGGATCCGCTGGAAACCCCCGCAAGCGATGGGAGCTAACCTTGCCAGGGAACGGAGTCAAGAGCCCCCCGGATTCACCAAGCCCCCCCGAAAGCGGGATGGACTTGCTGCGGCGTGACTACCGGTCTTCCCCTGAGTGAGGTTTCGGGGCGGCCGGGGTTTGCGAAGTACAGAATCGGAATCCAGAGGCGTAGTCGGAAGGGAGGAGGGCAGGGCAGGCGGCAGAAAGGTTTGGGTCAAAACGGGCAGACGGTCGGGGCAGGCGGAAAAAACAAGGGCAAAAACGAGCGGGAAAGGGCGGTACACGGGGGATCAATAGACAATAGGACACTCTAAGCTCCTAAACGCACACCAACAATTGGCAGCGATGCTGGGGGGTAAACCTTTTAAATAAACCCCCCGCCGGCATCACCAATTAAAGGGCCTGGCCCTTTAAAAACAAAAACCAAATGTCGCGCGCGCGCTAAGAACGGGCACGGCCCGACGGCCGCACGGGCGGGAGCGGGGTTCACTGGCGGGGCCCGGTAAGGGAGCAGACCCGGACCGCGGGCATGGGGTGGTCGCGGGGGGCCGCGATGCCCGCACGAGCCCCCGCGGGGGGGACCGGCCTTTTTGGGGGCAGCGGCGCCCACGACCCCCGTGACACGGAGGTTCCAATCAGAACCTCTGACACATTTGTAGACCAGAACTAAGACATTTACTTACAACAAAATAATAACAACGCTTATATAGGTATATAAGATAATATTTTAAAAGTTTTTTCCGCCTGTTTCCCCTTGCTATCAGGAGGGAAATGTCTCTTTTTTTTAAGGTGGAGTGGTTCGTGCCTTGTAGGTTTCATTTTTCTCTGGATCAATAGGAGAACACTAAGGACGACAGTCCCTTGGGTGCACCCCTTTTTTTGGTGTATTTTGCACCAAAAAAACAGTTTACCCCTATTCTCTATTAAATGAACTTTATTACACCAAAAAGGGGGTTATACAACCCGGGACGACCCATTTAAAGCGCCTACATAGACTCACAAATATATAGAATGCAAGCGCCAAATTGGTGCGTCAATTATACTAGCAAGCATACCAAACGCCAATTTTTGCAGTTTATTTATTTAGGCTCACACTCATTTAATGTGCCTAAAACTTCTGGAGCGCCCCTTTTTTTGACATTCGCCCTAATCTAAAAATTTTCCCTTTCCATTCCCTTTCATCCACATCTTTTTTCCAATCTTTTGGGTTAAAATTGATGGACATATTCTTTTTTTCAATCCAAAAATATTAACACAGCAATCTACATCTGCCTTTATATAATTTCCTATGTATTATAAGCTTTAAATAGACACATGTTTACTGCAGGCGGATTTACATTAGCTTACGATTGATTCTCCAACCACATCTGCTGGAAGCATCTATTTCAGTCATTTTTCCTGACATTTCTTCTGATTTTCCCCCAACTCATTCAGTTTGTGTCCTCTTGTTCTTGTATTTAGTTGTATTTAGACACTTTATTAAAATATTTAACATAAGTAATGGTTTCCATCATCCCTCCCTTTCCCTTCTTTTTTCCCCCAGTCACCAAATTGGTTTTTTGCACTCTGTCCACAAGGGGTTCTGGATAAAAAAATCTTCTTTTCCCCTTTCCGAGACACTTTTTTCTGACATACGGGTATTTTCCAAAAAACAGCTACACTATTTTTAACAGAATACTGCTAACTACTTGAACTGGTGATACAGAATCCAGGGAAGATGCAGCCCCTTTGTTCCAGCCTCTAGAGGCTTCAGGCAAGAAAGGAATCAGTAGCATTTCCAACACGACCGTTCACACTGTTATATTTTACCTCTAATATCTTTTCTTTTACAGCGCTGCCCAGTAAATGCATTTTTAAATTCCCTTTAAAATATCCCTTTTGCATGTCGAGCTTGGCAGAGAAACCTCCCCCTAAACCAACAACACACCCTTTCACCCAGCTAGCCTAGGTACTGTATAGAGCCCTGGTGCTATAATAGTTTTCTATTCATGGAACCATAGGATCAAGGATTATTATAAATGATTTCCTTTCAGAACTTTCAATCAGGGGCCTCTTTTCAATCGTTAAAAAACAATATATGATGTACCTTTATGCGTATAACAAAGAAAAAAAGGAAGGAATCTATTTTGCCATAAACATTACTAAGGGCTTAACTTAGGCCTGTCACATGATAATGATTTACTGTCGGATTTTTAAGCGGATTCGGTATTAAGAATCCGCGAAAAAAAAATCGACTGTAAAACATCCCCATAGACCTCAATAGAAAATCCAAACTGTATAGACTGCAGCTCGGGTTTTTTTAAGATGTCTAGGGTGATTTTCGGTTTGGGTTTTTGGGATTCTAAATTAAAACGCCTTAAAAAAAAAAAAAAATCATTACTGTCTGTAGACAAAAAATCACCCAGAAAATATTTCCTCTTCAAACAACTCCTGAGGAAGTGCATAGCGCGATAGCGTTGGGGGGCCGGTGATGTAGCCTACCGTTACCTCACATCCTGCCATTTCCCGTTATCTGGGGTTAGAGTTGACTAATATTACATTTGTCTGTACAACTCCCTAAAAAAAGGGGGGATTTATTTGGTTTAATACTTTTTCCAATTAACCTTCAATAGGATTGTTTCATATCAGGTGTTCATCTATTTTCCCCAAAAGGGTTTGAAACTGTAGTATAGCTATGTGTTTTTAAAATTTTTTTTGTGTTGGGTTTTTTGTGGTCCCTTGTTTTTTAATAAAGTTTATAGGGTTGCAGCCATTTTTTTTTTCTTTTTTTCTGTGTGAGATACTTTTCTTTCCCCCCAAATTTGCCCCCTCCTTTGTGGATTTGTGGGGACCGCCCCAAGTGTTTTACTTTTTTAAAAACAAAACAAATGCTTATTGCTCAATTGCCCACTATTGTGAATACTCGCCTCACTCAGTTTGGGATTTAGAATCCGCAAAAATCCAACTGAAATTTATTCCCTTTTACCCAATAGAAAAATTTGAGCTGTGTCTACACAGCTCGATTTCTGAGGTCGGGGTTTCAAACTGAAACCGGGGTTGAAAAAAATTTTGAACATTTTTAAACCCTGTATTTCACTAAAAAAAGGGAGGTTTTTTACATTGTTTAAAAAGAATGGGACAGCAAAAAAGGGACAAAAAATGAAAACCGAGTGTAAAATACTGTTCGTACTCTATTAGAATTCGACAAATAATTTTGCCTTGCCCGGGGGACTAGCCGTATATTGGGGGTTTAAAAGAAGAATTAGAGGGTTATGGAACCAAGAGCTAAGAAAAACTGCTAGATATGTAACAACTTTAATAAACATTCCACAGTGAAGAATAAGCTGTAAATCTTACTATATTATACTAAGGACATGTCCACACGGCTTAAAATGGGCCGTATTTCGGTCCGTAATTATGCGCCGAAGTGCGCAAATTACGGGCTGAAAACGGCCCATTCATTACGGTAATTCACAGTTCTCATAGAGAACTATGGATTACGTCTCCTCTCAGTGCTCGGCGAATACGCCGAGAGGGGAGATAATTGACATGTCACTTTCTAGCGGCGTATACGTGCCGCTAGAAATGATTGTCTATGGGCCGGCGAAGTGCCGGCCCCCCGCTCCCTCCCCCGCTCCTGCCGCACCCCCGTCCACACGGCGTAATTACGTCCCGCAGTTAAGCCGTGTGAACATAGCCTAACCCTTTAAGGACCTTGAATTTTTTTGGGGTTGACATATTTGGTTTTTTTCCTCCTCGCCTTCCAAGAGCCATAACTTTTAACTTTTTAATTTTTCCATCTACATAGATATGTGAGGGCTTTAATTTTGTGGGACAAAAAATACTTTCTAATGGTGTTATTCACTGTACTATAGAAGATACTGGGAAACTGAAAAAAAAAAATTCCAAGTGGCATAAAATGTGAAAAATAAACTGGCGTAGTATTCACTCTCCGGTATAAATGATGTGTTCTCTGTATTCTGCAGGTTGATACAATTCCAGAGACCAATAACTTTTTTGTACTAACACCTACGGACTTGAGTGAGTGGGCATTTTTTTTACGGGCTGTAGTATACTTTTTATTGGTACCAGATTGGAATACATGCAACTTTTTTTGATCAATTTTATTTCAATACTTAGAGGATGTGAAATGACCAAAAAAAACGCAATTTTGGCGTTTGGATTTTTTTCTTCTACGGTGTTCAGCATACAGGATAAATTATGTTATATTATAAATAGATTGGACATTTTGGGACGCGGTGATACCAAATATGTGTAATTATTTTTTTTTTTTTCGTAAAATAGCAAAACAGGGGTGATTTGAACTTTTAATTTTTTTTAATTGTTTTACACATTAAAATTTTTTTTATTTATCTTCTGTTTTACTTTAACTCTGAATCTCCCTTGGATACTTCACCACTAGGGGGCACAGTCGTTTATACAGCCTAATGCATGACGACATCACAGAGCTGATGGATGTTGCACTCCTCCACCTTCCATTTGAGGATGCCCCACAGATGCTCAATAGGGTATAGGTCATTGTAATACAATGCATTAGGGTGTACAAAGATGGCCATTATACTACTTTCTGCCTGGGGCAGGAAGTAGTAAAACAGAAAACATGGCAGTGATTGAAGCCTTCACAAGGCTTCCAGCTGCCATGTTAACAGATTGGAACCCCGCGATTTTGCCACGGGGGTTCTGATCAGAGTGAGGAACGGTGCGCGGCACCGTTTCTCATTCATTTAAACGCTGCGGCCATGTTTGCCATGGTGTCTAAAAGGTTAAAAAGGTTAAAATAGCTGTAATTAGCAGCTAACACCTGCCGCTACAAAACCCCTTCATGACCCTGGGACGTACTCATACATCCAGGGTCGTTAATGGGTTAAAGAGCTATTAATTTAAGGGCACTGTAAAGTGGTGTCATTACACATCACTAGACGAAAAAAAATACAAAAATGGCACTAAATAACCAACAAGGGAAGTGGAAGGAGACATAAGGTAAGGGACAGATGTGTTTATATTGCAGTGTAGTGGCAGCAAGGTTAGGATATGGCCACCATTATTTTCAAGCACTGCCTTAACTTTCTTGGGTATGAAATTCACTAGAGCACCACAGGTCGATGCCTCTGGAGGTGGTGGATGTTTGAGACCTTGCGTTCCTCCACCTTCCTTGTGTAGATGCCCCACACATGCTCAATAGGGTTTATGTCTTGAGACATACTTGGCCAGTCCAGCACCTTTACCCTCATTTTCTTTAGCAAGGCAGTGGTCGTCTGTGTTTGGAGTCGTTATCATGTTGGTATACTGCTCTTTGGCCAGTTTCCAAATGAAGGGGATCATATTCTGCTTTAGTAAGTCTCTGTACATGTTGGCATTCATGGTTTCCTCAATGAACTGTAGCTCCACACAGCCGGCAGCACTCATGCAGCCCCAAACCATCATACTCCCACCACTATGCTTTACTGTAGGCAAGGCACACTTGTCTTTGTTCTCCTCACCTGGTTGCCGCCACACACGCTTGACACCATCTGAACCAAGTAAGTTCCAGTTATCCATGTCCTTATTCTGCTTGTCTTCAGTAAACTGTTTGTGGGCTTTCTTGTGCATCATCGTTGGAAGAGGCTTCCTTCTGGGATGACAGCAATGCAGACCAATTTGATCTGGGTCTGAGCACTGACAGGCTGAACCTTCAGCCCTTTAACCTCTGCAGCAATGCTGACAGTACTCACACATTTATTTCAAAAAGACAATCCCTGGAAATGATGCTGAGCATGTGCACTAAACTTCTTTGGCCAACCATGGCGAGGTGTGTTCTGAGTGGAACCTGTCTTGTCAAACCACTGTATGGTCTTGGCCACCGTGCTGCAACTTAGTTTCAGGGTGTTGGTAAACTTCTTATAGCCTAGACCATCTTTATGTAGAGCAACAATTCTTTTTTTCAGGTCCTCACAGAGTTCGTTGCCATGAGGTGCTATGTTGAACTTCCAGTGACCAGTATGAGAGAGTGAGTGACAACACGAAATTTAAAACACCTGCTCCCCATTCACACCTGAGACATTGTAATATGAACAAGTCACATGACACTGTGGATGGAGAATGGCAAATTGGGCACAGATTGTCCATTTTCACTTAGAGGTGTACTCAATTTTGTTGCCAGCTGTTAAGATATTGATGGATGTGTTTTGAGTTATTTTGAGAAAACAGCAAATTTTACACGTTAACCACTGAAACACTGACTTTTTTAAACTATATATTAAGGGTCATATCTTAGTATTGTCCCATGAAAGATGTAATACAATATTTACAAAAATGGAGGGGGTTGTACTTACTTTTTTGAGAAATTTTTTTTATTCTTTAAAAAAGAAACTCAGGTCCCCTGACCCAAAGGGTTACTTTGAAGGTTTAAAACCCCTTCCCGACCTTGGCCTATCCATACGTCCAGGGGGTTTTGGGGGTTTCACCCCTGGACGAAAGGATACGCCCCCAAGGACGCGCAAAACTCTAACAGACATCCCCCCCAGTTGGCCCCCCGACCCGGGATCGCTGGGGGGGGGGGGGGGGGGGGCGGTTAACCCCGTTAATTATCGCGACGATGGGGGTCACAATAACTAAGAGACGAGGAGGGGAAACGTCCCCTGCGCTCTGTCGGCGCAGCACACAGGGATCGGCGACCCTTTGAGCCCCCCGCCCTCTAACAACACCACGGAAGGCAGAAATCCTTGGGGTTGTCTATGACATCATGACGCCCGGCCGTCCTTTTGGGCATCCCCCGGGCATCGTGATGACAGTTGCATAGGAACCAGTGACAGCAAAAAGCTATGTACGTTTCCTATTGAATGAAAGCTAAAGATCTCCTTCAAACCCCCTAGGGGGAAAATAAAAAAAAACTTTAAAAAGTGAAAAAAAGTAAAAAAAAGTGAAAAACATGAAAACAAAACACAAAAAAATAAGTAAAACCTACCCGCCCTTTTCCCCCCTTTACAAACCCAACCCCCCAAAAATGATCAAAAAAAATAAAGTCCCCATATTTGGTATCGCCGCGTTGCGTAACGACCGCCCTATAAATCTGTCATTTTAATTTAACCCGTAGGTGAACCCCGAAAAAAAAACCCCAAAAAAAAACAACACAAAATTTTAGATTATTTTTACCCCAGCACAAAAAAATGGAAAAAAAAAAGGATCAAAACTCCTATAAACCCCAAAAAAGTTGTACCAATTAAAAAAAGTATCCCGAAAAAAAAAAATCCTCATACAGTTTGTATAGAAAAAAAAAAAATGAAAGGGGCTCTCAGAAATAGAAAAGCAAAAAATTTTTTTACACACAAAAAAACACTTTTTTTTTTTTTTAAAAAGTGCTTCGCTTAAAAAAAATTAAAATAGGGAATCGCCATAATCTTTTGCACCCAAAGAGTAAAGCTAACTTATCACGGATACGCATATGACCCTGTTAAAAATAAAAATAAAAACCTACGGGATTGCAGTATTTTCTTCACCCTGGCCTCCAAAAAATGGTTTTTAAAAAGCATAAAAAAAGCCTTCCCCCCCAAAAAATGATACAAAAAAACGTCAACTCTCTTGCAAAAAAAACAATCCCTACACAGCCCAAGCACAGAAAAATTTTAAAAAAATTATGGCCCTCGGACTAGGGCGATAAAAAAAAGTTTTTTCCCCCTGTTGAATAAAAGGTTTTTATTGATAAAACATAAAACTAAAAAATATACAAATTGGGGTATCGGTTAATGAATTGACCTGCTGAGAAAAAAAAGCTACCATGTCATATATACCGACAGGCCCGCTATAAAAAAAAAAAAAAAAAACACTCCAATTGCTGTATTTTTTTTCAAAACATCTCCAAAAACCTAATAAAAAGTGAACAAGCATCATAGCACCCCATAAGGGTACCAAAAAAACTTAAACTCCCCGAAAAAAACAAGCCCATCCAGCTCTCAACAGCAAAATAAAAAATTAGGCTGCAGAAAAGGGAAAAAAAAAAAATTTTTTTAATTTTTAGTTAAAAAAAAAACAAAAAATTATTATAAAAATTTTTTCCCCCCCCAAAAAAGTTATCACTATTTACACTGCACGGGGAATGCTGTAAAATTAAAAAAAAAAACAATGAAACCCCCTCCCCCCCCCCATTTTAAAACCCCTGAAAAAAAATAAAACCCTGGGATCCCAAAATTTAAAAAAAATTTTAATCCCGGGGGGGGGGTAATTAAAAGGGGTTTTTGGGAAAGGCCCCCCTTTTTTTTTTTCTTTTAAATCGCTCCCCCCCCCAAAAATTTTTTTTTAAAAAATTGTTTTTTTTTTTGGTTTAAAAATTTTTTTTTTTTTTTTTTAAAATTTTAAAAATTTATTTTTTTTTTTTTTTTTTTTTATTTAATTTTATAAATAAAAAAAAATTTTTTTTTTAAAATTTTTTAAAAATATTTTATTTTTTTTTGTTTTTTTTAATTATTTTTTTTTTAAAAAAAAAAATTTTTTTTTTTAAGGGTTTTTTTTTTTTTTTTAATTTTTTTAATTTTTTTATTTTTTTTTTGTTTTTTTAAAAAAAATTTTTTTTAAATTTTATTTTTTTTTTTTTTTTTTTAAAAAAAAAAAAAATTTTTTTTTTTTTTTTTTTCTTTTTTTGTTTTTTTTTTTTTTTTTTAAAAAAAAAAATTTTTTTTATTTTTTTTTTTTTTTTTTTTTTAAAAATTTTAAAATTTTTTTATAAAAAATTTTTTTTTTTTTTTTTTTTTTTTGGGGGTTTTTTTTTTAAAATTTTTTTTTTTGTTTTTTTTTTTTTTTTTGGGTTGGTTTTTTTTTTTTTGTTTTTTTGTTTTTTAAAAAAAAAAAAAATTTTTTGGTTTTTTTAGGCATTTGGAAGCAGTTATCAAGGGGGAATTAATTTAAGTTTCAAAAAAAGAAATTTTTTTTTTCAAAATGAAAATTTTTTTTAAAAAATTTTTTTTTTAAAAAAAAAATTTTTTAAAAAATTTTTTAATTAAAAAAATTTTGGGCAAAAACAACCCTTTTTTACTAAAGGGGAAAATGGGAAAAATTATTTTAAAAAATTTTCATTGGAGGGTTTTAAAAAATGGCCAAAGGTAAAAATGGCCAATTTTAAAATAAAAGGGTTTTTTTTTTGTAGTTTCCAACATTGGAAAAATGGGGGGAATCTTAAAGGGTGGGGGGATTTAAAAAGAGCAAAAAAGGGCCTTACCTGAAAACAGGGGAAGTAAAAATTATTGAAAAAGTTTTTATTTTGAATTTAAATTCAATTTGTTAGGCTATAGGTAGCCAATGACTGACAGAGGGGAAACCAGAAGAGCAACAAGAAGAGAGATGGATTAGCTAGGCAGCAAAATTAAGGATGGATTGGAGTGGAGCAAGCATGTTAAATGGGCGGACACAGAAAAAGGTGTAGCAATAGTCTAGGCAGAAGATGGCAATGGCGTCATGAACCAGCAGTTTTATAGAGCAAAAATTAAGAAAAGAGTAGAATTGAGAAATGTTTTTTTAAGTGGGAGGCATCAGGTGGTTTAAGGGCTTGGATGTGCTGTTTGAAGGACAAGGCACAGTCAAAGGTTATCCCAAAGAAGCGGACTGGTGAAAGCACTGACCACTGACTGTCATAGATCTGGTTAGGGGGTTGAGTGAGATGGGGGGAAATATGATGAATTCAGTTTTTACCATGTAGAGTTTTAGAAAGCAGGAGGAGAAGGAGGATGATATGAGTGATAGACATTCCAGGATTCTGGTAAGCAGAGAGTTAACATCTGTGCCAGAGCGATAAATGTGAGTTTCGTCAGCGTAGATGTGGTACCATGAGATTCTATGAGTTGACCCAGGTAGATACATGATGAACCTCATAGAAAGTCTGTATTCCTCATAAAAAGTGAGAGGTGTTAAGACAAGTGAACGTTGCATCTTCTTGTTCATGAAGCCAGCTTGTGATCAAACATGCTCTTTGATGAGGAAGGATATTTTGACAGAAGCAGCAAATAAAATAGACTGTGACAAAAAAGCTAACGTATGAACAATTTCAGAAACAACAGATGGGAAGCATCATTTATATAAAAAACAGTTGGCTTTAAGGCAGTCTAATGCCATTAATTACAGGGTTCCCACTCAGGACCCCCTTTCAAAACTAGAGAACAGGCACCAGTAGGCACAACTCACACTCTGGGGGGGATTTACATTCCCAATCATTTTAATGAGCTCCGTACAGTACAACATTTCTACAGGGAAAACAATCGGCTGCATAGAGCTTCTTTTGGCAAAACAGGTTTGTTTGTCATTACTAACCCCGGGCAATCATTTAATCACAAATGGTGGGCTTCTGCAAAAAAGGTCAATGTCACCACGACCACAATTTTCCACCACAGCACCAGTTTGAATTATTATTACATGTCTATGGATTTATGTGGTTTACACTAAATTCAAACCCCACTATCTTTAGGTCCCACCCCAAAAAAAAAGTTTTGTTGGGGGGGGGGACAGGCTATATTTTTCCCAAATTTTCTTTTTCACAGTTTAGGTGAGTCTAGACTACTCTAGCCTCTGTTTCTCTAAGTGACAAGAGGGAGACCATTGAGCCAGCTTAACCACTTTTGGTTTGATACACTGCATGTTCTTGTAGAATGCTATTGTAAATACCTCTGTCATAAACCTTGGCTATTTAAAGGGGTTGTCTCGCTACAAGGATTGCTTTTTATGTTAAACATCTTGCAAAAAAAACAAGTCACTTTGTAATATGTGTCCATCAACAGTGTCCTACCTTTTTTCCCCTCTTATGGGCTTGCATCAGTCCTCAGGTCGTATAAAACTACCCGACCTGTTTGATCAATCCTGAGGGCTGCCAGCACTGTTGCATTGCTTCATACCTGGCTTCTACTGCAGCCTAGGGAAGCCAGTAAACACCTACTGAATTCAAAAATGAAAAACCCAAAAAAACAGGACGTAAGTAAGATGAATCAATGTAGTGAGACAACCCCTTTAAGTTGCTGTCAGCTTCCCTCACTTCTCATTTGCCCTTCATTTTTAAAACAGTGTTTGGCCTCCTTTCTTTATTAACTGGAAAATCTCAGTCATTGAAAAGGCGACATGCAATGGTTCTTGAACCTCAATCCCACAGAAACTTTCATTTTGGATCTGTCCCACATTTCCAGACAATTTTGAAAAATGTGAGTTATGTATGCTTGCAGTCATCTGGTTAAGACCAGCTTATGGACTACAGGACAGCATGAGTTCATAACATATTCTCTTGATAAATGGCCAAGGAAAAAAGCTTGAGACAGCAAAATATTTAGAACTATGCAGTTATATTAAAAGTTTCTGGAGTTGAGTCTATAGCCAGCAACATTTCATATAGTCACTTGGCCATATGCCCAATTGGAAAACACAGTTATGTAAAACAGTCAAATTGTCATAATATATTAAACTTATCTTAGGCCTCCTTAAATGATTGGACAGGCAACAGTAACATCCAATAGCATGACAAATACAAAGCACTTGCGTAAAAATCCTGCAGCCCATCATGTTATTTCCTGTAAATTTGTGGAAAATTCTACTTAGCTATTTACTGCAACCTCTTGGTGGAGCTTGGTGCAAATCAATATATAATGCAGCTTCCAAAGTCTGAACATCAACATGTGCCCAGTCCTCCACAGACAGTGGATTCTCACGATTACATTCAGGTTTTGGAGTAGAACGACAACAAGGAGCGGAGACTAAGAAGTCTCCTAATTTTCACCCTTTAACCCTTGTACAGGGATCTGGTCTTCACTGCAAGGGGCTCCCAGGTCACTAACCCTGATGCAGTCCACTGTGACAATAGTTGACATCTAAATGCAGTAGCAAGGGAGCAGAGAGAGGGCATAATCTGGCACACAATAAGTCAAGGCAGGTGAAATGCAAGCAATGGCATAGATGAGGTCAAAGGTCAGGGAAGACAGAAGACAAAAAAACAAGGTCAATTGATAAACTGAGATTTATACCAGGAATCAGACTGCAGAATTTACTGGCAGACATGAAGCACTATAAACGATCAGACAAAGTTCTTTTGAACCCCAAAGAACCCACGAGTAGGAAAAACAAAGTGCTGCATTGCCTAGTGAATGATACGACAGCCCCGAACCTGAGCCAAACTCTGGCTTGTGACATACTACTGCTTAATTAGAAAGTTAACCGCCTACTGGATGTGTGATAAATTTGCCTAGATGTGTCAGTAATACATATCTTGTGCCAGAGCCAGAGGCGTAACTTAAAGCCTCTAGGCCCTAGTGCAAAATGTGAAATGGGCCCTCTATATACCATGTGCCACTTACAATGCTGGTATCTCCTTATGTGGCAGAAGGGCTTTTAGGCCCCCTCAGGCCGCAGGGCCCGGTAGTGACTGCTACCCCTGCACCCCCTATAGTTATGCACCTGGCCAGAGCTTTAATACCTATGAGATGAGAAAGCATCTTGAAATGTGTAGAGCTAGAGAAATATTCCATGACACGTACAGTCTGTACAATAAACTGTGGATAATTATAATCCTATTCACTTAAATAAAATTTGTTTCCTGACTTCAACAAATTTCCCCAACTGAAATTTGCAACAAATAAAATGAAAGGGAACCCATCTCACTACACTTCTCAGTTGAGAAAAGGGCTGGGTACATCTCCATCTTCTACTCCCACAATACTGTATAGTGATCAGCCATTAAAAGATCTCACCGAGAGTTGGGTGACAACCCATGTAAAAACCGCATGGGTGGCTAGTATCATTTACTGAAAGTAAATATGTACAGTAAGAAGAAGCTACATAATTTTTTTACTTAACAGAGAAAGCTGGACATATTGTATAATTATTGGGGATTATTTTAGAGGGAAATAAGTTTTAATTTAATTTAAATAAAAGTACTAGTTACCATAGACCAGAGTCAACCAAGTTTTGTAGTGATTTACGTTTGATTCACATCAGTTTTGTGCTTTCCGTTATTCTGCTCCATTTGGGAGACAGAAAAATGGAAAGAAACAGGTGCCCATTCATTTCTATGGAGTTTTTAAGCTCCGAGTTTGCATTAATTTGGCTCTTTTTCATCAGATTTTTATTTTTGACTGAAAAGATAACGTAGTCTGTTCAAAAGAACAGAAATGCAACGGAAAGGACCCATTTTTTTTGTTTTACATTGAAGTCAATGGTGAACGGAGAGTAACGGATGGTTATCCGTTTGACAGATCCATTATTTGTTCTGCACATGTGCAGAGGACTTTCACTTTTTATATATTGTTTTTAAAAAAACAACTGATTTGGCTTTACCGGATGAAAACAGATACAAAAGTATCCAGGTTTTTTTTTTTTTTTTTTTTACAGATCTGTTTAAATGATCCATCCAATAAGCGTGTAATTCAAATTTAGTTTGCATCATTATTGTGTTTTCAGGAGGATGTCCACTGCTTACGTTCACATCACATGACCCAACAAAGTGTAAACCTGGTCTTCCAAAAAAAGATTGTTTTTACTGCACAATGTTTATTCCTGTGCAACTTGTAGAGATGATGTTTGCTATATAGTTGCTGCCTCTTTTTCTAAAAGCTGATGTGAAACGACCTTCACATCGACATCCAGAGTGCGTCATGTTTTAAAAAAAGTCTTTGTTCCCTTTATTTGCCATGGGGGGAAAAAAAATGCTGGAGAGGGAATTTGCAAAAAAAATTAAAAGTAAATATTTAGAAAACAAACATAGTCGGTTTTTAAAACAACAATTAAGCACCATTTTTCACCTTTCAAATTTAGTAAAAAAGTTGATTTACCAACTCGGGGCCCTTTTATAAAAAGGGTTAATTGTTTTATATTTTATTTTATATTTAAATATTTTATTTTACTTACAAAAGATACGTAATATAAAAAAATTTTTTTGATGCAATTTTTAAAACATGTACAAAAAAAGCAAAATTTATTATATTAATATTTTATTTTATTATATTACTATATATATATTTAAAAATTATATATATATATATACACGTCAATGAAAAGGGTTTTGGGCACCCCAAAAAAAATCTTAATTTTTTATTTCCCAAAATTTTTGGGTTTTTTGAACAGCCATTTCAATTTGATATATTAATAACTGAGGGACCCCAAGAATTTTTTCCGGGAAATTGAAATGAGGGTTTAAATGGTACTAACACAAAAAAAAGCATATTATTTTAAAAGATATATCAAATCGAAATGGCTGTTTGCAAACACCCAAATATTTAGAACAAAAAATTTTTTAAAGATTAATAGGGGGGCCAAACTTTTTCATATGACTGTAAAAATTATTTATAATAAAATATATATATATTATATATAATATATTTTAAAATATTATTAAATAAATATATAAATTTATATTATAAATTTTATAATTTTTATACACCACCCCCAAATTTTTATTAGGTCCACCGGGCCCAAAATGGCTCGTTAACATTTAAATTTTCAAATTTCACCCCAATCCTTTCCCGGCCCCAACCAGTCCCTTGGGCAGGGAAACCCTGGTCAAGACAACCCCCCCTGTTTCAAACCGACCTCAGTAGGGGGAAGAAAGGTGATTGAGTGCCTTTAAACCCGGGGGCCCATGGTTGTTGGGCCAGGGGGGGGTGATCTGAGTTTTTTCAGAAACTGGATCCCCCGGGGGTTTTTCCGCAAAACCCAATCTTTTGGGTTTACGAGAAGGGTCCAAAAAAGAAAAAACATCCAGTGAGGGGGCAGTCCTGTGGCGGAAATGCCTTGTTGGGATCCCAGAGGTAAAGGGAAATGGGCAGACGGTTCGACCCCGGGAAAAGAAAGGAAACCCAGTGACTCAAAAAAAGCCCCCCTTTCCCAACCCCGGGTTTGGGCAGAAAGCATCTCTAAACGCACAGTACGGGAACTTTGAGGCAGTTTGGGCTACCCCCCCCCCCCAGCAAAACCCCCACACCGGGGGGCCCCCCCCCTTTCAGCTAAAACGGGGAAAACTAAAGGCCCCAAAATTTGCTCAACCTCATCAAAATTTGGGGACAGTAGAAGTTTGGGAAAAAACGTTCCCTTTGGTTGATACCCCTCGTTTCGCTGCGCCCATTCGGATGGTGGGCAGAATTTGGCGTCAAAAACCCAGAAACATGGATCCACCCTTTCCCCCTTGTATAAAGGGTTAGGCGGGTTTGGTGGTGGTGTCTTGGGGGTGGGGAATTTTTTCCTTGGCACCGGGGGGCCCCCTTGGTCCCAATTTGGGAGCATGGGTTGCAACCCCTTTGTTGAATCTATGCCAGGAAAATTAAAGGCAGTTCTGAAGGCAAAAGGGGGTTAAACCCCTTTTACTACCCTGGTTTTCCCTAATAAAGGGGCCGGTGAGTGTTTTATATATTATATATATATATATAAAATATAAATATATTATATATATGTTTAAAGGGGTTTCTCCCCATGACACAGAAATTTTAAACAACCCGTCTTTGGTTTTTAAAAAAACCGTCTGTAAATTCACTAAACTACCTTTTACTTTGATTTAAAAATAAAAAATCCATTGCAGTATTTCAGACTGCCCCCGATTTTCTGCGGGACAACTTTTCACCGACTTTTAACAAAAAAAAGTACATTGTTACATAATTTTTTAAGACCGAAAAAAAACAAGACGTCCCTTTCCCTTCAGGGCCCATTTTGCTAAAAAGGGGTTTACCCAAAGGGAAAGGGAAAAAACCCAATGGGGGTAGAAGCCAATTTGGGCCCATTTGAGGGAAAAAAAATTTTCCCTTTCCCCCAATCCCAAAAAGGCAATCAGAAAAATCCCTGGATCAACAACCCCTCTCCAGAACCCAGTCACTATAAAATAGTTTTTTTTTTTTAAAATCTAGAAAAAGCATCCAAACCCTTTTTGAACTCTGTTAGTAAATTTCACCATGACAAGTTCCTCTGGCAAGAGTTCCGCAGTTCTCATGCTCTAACAGTTAAGAATCCCTTTCTATGTTATGTAGAAACTTTCGTTCCTCAAGACTTTAGAGGATGCCCCCTTGTTCTAGATACAGCCCTGGGTAAAAATAAATCTTGGAGAGATCTCTATATTGCCCTTTTGATGTATTTAAACAATTTATCATGTCCCTTCAAAGCCGTCTTTTCTCTAAACTAAATAACCCTAATCTTCCTGATCTTTCTGGGTATTGTCGTCCACCCAGTCCTTTTATTATTTTTGTCGCCCGCCTTTGTACCTGTTCAAGCTCTACAATGTCTTTCCTGTGCACTGGTGCCCAAAACTGTACACAATATTCCATGTGGGGGTCTAACCAGTGACTTGAAATAAGGGGAGCATAATGTTCCCATCATGTGCCTCTATGCCCCTTTTAATGCACCCCATGATCCTTTTTGCCTTGGCAGCTGCTGTCTGACACTGGCTGCTACAATTAAGTTTACTGTCCACCAGGATTCCCAAGTCCTTCTCCATGTCACTTTTACCCAGCGTTTTTCCATTTAACATGTAATCATGAAAATAGATTTTTTCCTCCCCATGTGCATAACCTTGCTTTTATCTGTGTTAGACCTCATCTGCCACTTCTCTGCCCAGGCCTTCAACTTATCCAGATCCCTTTGTAATAACATTATCCTCTATCCTGTTGATTACTTTACAGAGCTTAGTAGCATCTGCAAAGATCGATATTCTACTGTGCAATCCATGTGTAACATCATTAATGAATATATTAAAGATAGGGCCCAATACTGAGCCCTGTGGTCCCCATTAGTAACAGGGATCCAGTATACACCGTTAATTAACACCCTTTGTTTTCTGTCAGTGAGCCAGTTGCTTACCCACTTGCACACATTTTCCCCCAGTCCAAGAATTCTCATTTTACTTATCAACCTTTTATGTGGAACCGTATCAAATGCTTTAGAAAAATCTAGATATATGACATCTAGTGGCTCACCCTGATCCAGTCTGGAACTAACTTTCTCATAGAAGCTGATGAGATTAATTTGGCAGAACTGATCCTTCATAAACCCATCTGGAACGCGTTATACTTTTATTTTCAGCGAGATACTCCAGGATAGCATCTCTAAGAATCCTTCAAAAAATTTACTTACAACAGAGGTTAAACTACCGCCTATAGTTCCCAGGATAACTTATTGACCCCTTTTTGAATATTGGCACCACATTCACTATGCGCCAATCCGTTGGGACATACACCGTTATTAGACAGTCCATAAATATTAAGAGTAGGGGCCTATCTATGACATCACTTAACTCCCTTAGGACACATGGGTGTATACCATCAGGACCTGGAGATTTGTCTATTTTAATCTTCTTAAGACGGAGCTGCACTTCTTCCTGGGTTAGCCAAGAAACATTTAAGTTGGAGTTTACCACATCTCTCTGCTCATCAACAGGAAGGTCATCCTCCTCGGTAAATACAGTGGAGAAAAAATTGTTTAATAGGTATGGTTTTTTCTCATTGCCCTCTACAGTCTCTCCATCAATACTTTCAAGGGCCAACAATTTCTGTTTTTTTTTTCTTTACTATTTATATAGTTAAAAATATTTTGGGGTTAGTTTTACTTTCTATGGGAATATGTCTTCTGTCTTTCCCGCTTTGCTGCCTTTATCATTTTTTACTATTTTATTTTTTTCCTTATAGTTTTTTTAGTGCCTCTTCACTACCCTCCTGTTTTACTAGAAGAAACGCCCTTTTTTTTTGTTTTTTATTGCCCTTTTACATCCCTGTTGCTCCACATTGGGTTTTTCCTGTTTCTCATTATTTTATTACCACAAGGTATGTACCTCTCACAGTGGGCGCCTAAGATGTTTTTACAAATATCCCATTTATTATTTGTTCTGCTATTTTTAAACACCTTGTCCCAGTCAATACGGCTCATGTTCATTCTCCCGTCAAGGTTTTGGGAGCAACATGAACATGTGAATGTGAACGGGGACGACTTTAATCCGCTTACATGCACAAAAAATACTGGTATAGTATAAAAATATAAATACAGCGTGTGTGTGTGTATATATATTTTGTGGTCACCAAGATAATTTTGTGTTTTCCCTGAAAACTCATAATTCTATTTATCAAATCAGTTGCAAAATGAAAGAGAATATGCCCTACATTGAACAAACGTTAGAAATAATGATTTTGTATTTGAAATAATAATTTTCTACTTCAAACTTTGCTTTCGTCAAAGAATGCTCCCTTTACAGCAATTCCAGCATTGCAGACCTTTGGCATTCTAGCTGTTAATTTGGTGAGGTAATCTGGAGAAATTTCACCCCATGTTTCTAGAAGCCCCTCCCACAAGTTGGATTGGCTTGATGGGCACTTTTTGTGTACCAAACGGTCAAGCTGCTCCCACAGCAGCTCAATGGGGTTTTAGATTTTGGTGACTGCGCTGGCCACTCCATTACAGATAGAATACCAGCTGCCTGCTTCTTCCCTATATAGTTCTTGCATAATTTGGAGGTTTGCTTTGGGTCATTGTCCTGTTGCAGGATGAAATTGGCTCCAATCAAGCGCTGCCACAGGTTATGGCATGGCGTTGCAAAATGGAGTGATAGCCTTCCTTATTCAAAATCCCTTTCACCTTGTACAAATCTCCCACAATCCAGCACCAAAGCCACCTCAGACCATCACATTACCTTCACCAGCACCAACGCAACCCCAGACCATCACATGACCTCCACCATGCTTGACAGATGGCGTCAGGTGTCTTCCAGCATCTTTTCAGTTGTTCTGCGACACAAATGTTCTTCTGTGTAATCCACCTCTAACTTCGATTCGTCTGTCCATAACACTTTTTCCAATCTTCCTCTGTCCAATTTCTGTGTTCTTTAGCCCATATTAATCTTTTCCTTTTATTAGCCAGTCTCAGGTATGGATTTTTCTTTGTCACTCTGCCCTGAAGGCCAGCATCCCGGAGTCATCTCTTCACTGTAGACATTGACACTGGCGTTTTGCGGTACTATTTAATGAAGCTGCCAGTTGAATACCTATGAGGCATCGATTTCTCAAACTCGAGACTCTAATGTACTTGTCTTGTTGCTCAGTTGTGCAGCGGGCCTCCCACTTCTCTTCCTACTCTGGTTAGAGCCTGTTTGTGCTCTCCTCTGAAGGAAGTAGTAAACACCGTTGTAGGAAATCTTCAGTTTCTTGGCAATTTCTCACATGGAATAGCCTTCATCTCTCAGAACAAGAATAGACTGTCGAGTTTCACATGAAAGTTCTCTTTTTCTGGCCAGTTTGCAAGTTTAATCGAACCAACAAATGTAATGCTCCAGATTCTCAGCTAGCTCAAAGGAAGGTCAGTTTTATAGCTTCTCTAATCAGCAAAACTGTTCTCAGCTGTGCTAACAAACTTGCACAAGGGTTTTCAAAATATCCAATAGCTTTTTTACACAGTTAGCAAACACAATGTACCATTAGAACACTGGAGTGATGGTTGTTGGAAATGGGCCTCTACATAGATATTGCATTAACAACTAGACGTTTGCAGCTATAATAGTCATTTACCCCATTAACAATGTATAGAGTGTATTTCTGATTCATTTAATGTTAGCTTCATTGAAAAAAACTGTGCTTTTCTTTCCAAAACAAGGAAATTTCGAAGTGACCCCAAACTTTTGAACGGTAGTGTGTGTATATATATGTCAAAATATTGCTCATACACCGTTGTACATTCATGTTTCTTAGGGTACTACCATATACTGTTTTTTCATGATCCAACACAACAATAAAGCTTTCATCTAAACTCCACATTGATTAATGGGGTTTTTCCATGAAGCTTGTAGCTTGCGCAGTTCTCCCAGTTCTCTATGGCAGTTTCAACTATAGCTGATCAAGTATTCTCAGCTATATTTGAAAGTCCCATAGACATGCTTGGGGGAGAGCTGTATAAGTGAGGCCCTCATTCCATTGACTAAGGAGCTGGCCTCAAAAGGGGATTTCTCTTTGTGGCAAAACCCTTTTAAAGAACTTTCCCCATCATAATCTTGATGACTAACTTGACAATAATGATTGCACCAATTCTGCATGCCTTGATCACCTAGGACCGGGCTTTTCTCAGAAGTCACATAGGAGTAGATATGAGTTCTCCAACAATTGCGTGAAAGTACTTGGCAGACCCTGTAATTCCCACTAATTTCAGCAGTGTAATTTGATACATATATGAATTCCTTTGCTTAGAGAATAGGACTAAATCTTTATTGTAAACTTATTCTGTATTTTGTATAACCAGAGCATGCTAGCTCATTATCTTTGGTGTCATCATCATACAGGCTATTAGCCCCAGCAACAGGGCTGACTGTGCAATGGTTCCGAAGGTAAACCCTTTTGATTATGGATTATGAAAGAGTAAAATGGCCAGGACTGATATAACTCATAGCGTAGCTGTCATTAGAGAGTCTGCTGTAGTGCAGCACGGGACATCCATTCTAAAGGTTCATTAAAACTTGTAGGAACATTCACTAATTGACTTAGACTGCAGCAGCACTGATGCCTGTGATGAAAGATGAATTTGTGGTCCCACCTCAGAAGAGCCACTCATTTTTGTCTTTGCTTTAGCGTGAGACACCTCTCTTCTCCATAAGGAAAAAATAATAATTTGCATACTTATTTTTCCCATGGTGCATTGCCTGAAAATAAGCAATAAGCCTATGTACAACTGGTCTCTTCAATAAGCATCACTAACCCATCTCAGGTTGTCTCTAGTGTGCTCTGTACTGATGAGAGGTAGAAACCCCCAAAACAAGGGGGTGATCGCTCCTATTTGGCTAGTATGAGATAAGTTTCTTCCTTTTGAAGAAGTAAATTTTCATACCTTTCCTCATGGTGTATTTCCTGAAAATCTATCTTCATACCACTGGTCTCTTTAAAGAAAAACGGTATCCCCTCTGAGTCAAATCTAAGACAACTACAGAGTGATTATGCTTCCGAGGAACAGTGAACATGACCCATTCTGACCAAGATATAGCTTTATTTATATCTCAGTTATGTCTTCCTTGTTTTATGAATGACCTTTAAAATGCTCTTATTTAGAAATTTCAGAAAAAATACACGTAAGGCGTGCCTCTCTTATAAGAACAATGCTAAGTATTTCTTAATTTCTCTTCCCAGGTTATATATTTCCCAATTAGCCTGAAGCTCATTCCAAAGAACATTACCTAATCGGTGTAAAATCCCAATAAAATCAGGTGGCGTTTACTAAACGTTCCACTCCACTGTTTCTACATTACCATGCAAATGAAAGGGCCTTACATTCTTTACATGACAAATAGCAGCTAAACGGAAAGAGAAGGAGAAATCTTCAAAGGCTTTAAGGGTTTTTGCCACCATGTAATGTTGACGTGGGATCCTCCAAAATGGGTATTTAATCACTTTTCTAAATATATGTGATTACAAAAAGTCAAGCCTGTGAGAGCTTCAGCTTTCTTATAAACGAACATTCAGTGGATATAACTTTATAGCAATATCTTCATTTATTCAGTATCAAAAAATAACCAACTTTAAAACCGTTACAGTAGTTTACTTGCGTTTCAGCAATAGAAAATGTGTGGCTGATAGTCCTGATAAGTCCATCAGTAACGTTTGATTCCATGCCTCCTCGGCATAGCGTCTCCAGCGTCTCTGGCTAGGAGCGAGCAAGTGGACAGGCAGGCATCCAACGCACACGCGCGCGACGTTTCGGGAGAATCCCTCCCCTTTCTCAAGAACGTAACACGGACCTTCAACCCTGCCTTTTATACACATAATGTAAGTAAAACCCAAAATTCCATTAGAACACTCTCTGAATCATTCTACTATGCACATCAAAAGTACTAGTAAATATGCATCTTTCCATTTTTCCCTCTTTTTTTCTGAGTATTCATCCCGTGGAAGGGTACGAGTGATGAACTTGTAGATTTTGTACAATCTCTGAATAATTTACATCCTTTAATACAATTTACAGCCACAATGGACGAAGACGTCGTCCACCAGAATTAGGTTTGGTTACCAGTCTTTTTTCTAAACCAGCAGAAAAATAATATGCTACATAAAAATAGCTATCATGCTCCACAAATATTTCGAGGGATCCCGATTGGGCAGTTTACCCGAGTAAGAAGAATATGCTCTACAGATCAGTTGTATGAAGAACAGAGTATGAAGATGATAGATAAATTCATAGCTAGGGGCTATGATAGGAAAGAAATGGAAAGTATTGCAAGAGAAATAGGCAAGAAAGATCGTAGTATATTATTGAATACTCAGAAAAAAAGAGAAAAAATGGAAAGATGCATATTTACTAGTATTTTTGATGTGCATAGTAGAATGATTCGGAGAGCTATTGAAAAGAATTGGCATATTTTGAGTAGTGACACCAAGTATGGGAAGTTATTTACAAATAAACCAGTTTTTGTGTACAGGAAAGGTAGGACAATTGGTAATCAAATTGTGTCTAGTACATTAGATGGTAAAGTGAATAAAAAACAAACTCTTCTAAATCCCCAACTGCCAGCATTGTAACTCAATCAATAAAGGACCGTTTGTATTGCATCCTACAAATGGCAAAAAAAAAAAAAATCTTTTTGAGAGATGCCTGCACATGTGATACCAAAGGAGTAGTGTACCTGTTGAAGTTTCCGTGTGGAAAAGGCAACGTGGGGCAGACCTCACGGAGCATTAAAATTAGACTTAAAGAACATTGGTCAAGAATTAGATTAGCTAAAAAACATCAAGTTGAAGATAGTGAAGATGGGAACACAAAATTCGGTGAGAATAGTGTAGCAAGACATTTTTTGGAACATATTCACAACATAGCAGAACTTCGCTGGTGCGTTTTGGAACAAGTGCAGAGTAGTGAGGGGTTAACGTTAGAGAGACGACTATTACAGAGTGAAGCAATATGGATTCACAAAATGAATACACTAGTCCCAGCTAGAATGAATGAAAATCTAAGTTTTAAAATGTTTTTGTAGTTGTTTTTAATACCATGTGTTCTAATGTGAATGTTGGTTACTTACATATGTGTATAAAAGCAGGGTTGAAGGTCCGTGTTACGTGCTTGAGAAAGGGGGAGGGATTCTCCCGAAACGTCGCGTGTGTTCGCGGTAGATGCCCGCCTGTCCACTTGTTCGCTCCTAGCCAGAGACGCTGGAGACGCTATGCCGAGGAGGCACGGAAACATACGTTACTGATGGACATATCAGGACTATCAGCCACACATTTTCTATTGCTGAAACGCAAGTAACCTACTGTAACGGTTTTAAAGTTGGTTATTTTTTGATACTGAATAAATGAAGAAATTGCTATAAAGTTATATCCACTGAATGTTCGTTTATACTGAAGTAGAGGGGAAATTAGGATATCCCATGTCAGTGGATTGTGGCGTGATTTTGCATGATAATAAACTACCTATTCAGCTGCAGTGAAGCTACAGCTTTCTTTACATGCCCTTAGTTACTTAAAAGTTTACATTAGACACGACCAGGAGCTGATCTGGCCACGCTTGCGTGTTTGCACTTCTTATCTGATGACAGGGAACATGATGGAGCTTGCAAGGGGCTGCGGAGAAATGTGCAGTGTATGGGGCATTCTGCTGTATTGAGAATCCACTAGTTGTAATGTAATTATCTTAGTAAACATTGCAGAAGCTCCCTTGCTTCCTGGCTCTGCAAGGGGCTGGGGAGAAATGTGCAGTGTATGAGGCTTTCTGCTGTATAGTGAATCCACTAGTTGTAATTTAATTATCTTAGTAAACATTGCAGACGCTCCCTTGCTTACTCGCTCTGCTCGGGCCCCTCTCTCTCCCCCGTGCAGCAGTTCATGACACAGCATGATTTGTTTATCATCTGTCCTGAGCAGATAACAGGTAAGGAAGTCACTTTGTGGCAAAACCCCTTTAAAATTCATAATTATAATGGTGATTCTAGTAAAAGCCACTTGGTGTATTGAGATGTGTGAAAAGTTATTATGTGTGACATTACACGATGACTGACCAGGAATAAGGCCTCCATTCCAACTGAGATGTTACAAATATTATATCGGAAATAATAACGTTTCCATGTGTTTTGCAACCTGTAATTACTGTGTAATGAAATTAGGTGGGTTGCTATTTCAGTACTGGATGATGGCGTTGATGATGCTATATGTTTGATAATTAACGTAAGGTAATTGCTTTAAAGGAAATCTCTATAGAATGCATTCCATCCTAATCACACTACACACATAAGATTATCACTATACTATGCTGAGCTACTGTAACTTTGCATATATTATGATGCGATCTGGTTTGCAAGGTAGCGATGGTTCCTTTGTTAACCACCTATATGCTGGAGCTGCTACTAACAGTGGCATCTAGGGTTGTAATGACTGGGATCGCAGAGAGCCCTGTTCCTGGAGCCTGTCTGTACATTACAGCCAATTCCTAGTGCAAGAGAGAGAGAGAGAGAGAGAGAGAAAGAGAGAGAGAAAGAGAGAAAGAGAGAAAGAGAGAGAGAGAGAGGAGGAGAGAGAGAGAGATAATGGCGTCTAAGTCTATAATGTATGAAGCCTACTAGGCACTACCAGAGATAGGCATAATACATAGTAATATAGTAATGTATTGCTACTGTGACGGCTCACACTCGTTCGGCCACCATCTTGATTCGGCTGAGGGTGTCATTCAGGTCGCAGGATCACCATCTATCATAGAACAGTCGGCACACCAACATGAGGCACTTCACCACCAGACTTCGGTTTTAAAACTGGCCTCAGCCAGCTTTATTCAGGCACAGAATAAATGTACAGCAGTACACAGAAATACGTACAAAATAAACCCTCGGCCATCTGGCCACTAACTGTAACTCTAGACAGTACCTCTCTAATGTGGCCTGGATCTAACATCCAGCACCACCTCCAGACTCTCCGCATTCAGACTTCTCCCAAGCCTCTGGGGGCTAGATCCTTTCGTCTGCTCCTCTGCTGCTCCACTGCTAGCAGACTACACCCCCTGATTACCTGCAGGCGCAGGCCTTTTATAGACCTCCAGAAGCATGCACAAAATGTGTCTTGGAACATGGGAAGAGCCACCCACTGAACTGCAGCTGTTCCGGGAAAAGCCGGCCCATAATGGCTGAACATCAGCCATACTACGCACAGGTATCAACAACCTAGTGTTGCTGACAGACAACCACTGGCTTCCCCCACCAAGACCAGGCCCTCGGTGACACGTTTCTAGCAGATGACCTGCTGTACGCCGCCTAGTGGCAGCACCTCGCTACCACCTCTGATCACTGCCACACTAGATATTAAAAGTCCTCATTTTATTGCTCAGTATAGTCCTACAGTGGGACCAAAAAACTAAATAAATGCACATAATAAAAGAAAAATGCACGGGATATTTAAACCTATTCTTTCCTCTCCCTATTCCCTGTGATTCTCTACCTGTTATCTGGCTCCCTACCCTGCGTATCCTTGTTCATATTGATGACTCTGGTTTCTGGACTTCAGAATACGTTTATCCTCTGCTTCACAATTTTGTACTGCGGTGCCTCCTGGTTCTCAGCTCGGCTTGACTCGTCTAGTGGTTTTAGTGTTTGTCCTGTCCTCCATTTGTCCTATTCGTACGTCCTCTGGTGTTTGGAGTCCAGCACCTCCCTGTCTGTGTAAACTTGGTCCTTTGCAGCCAAAACCAACTGCTTTGCAGGGGACCTTGGTGAAGACCAAAGGGGAGCCTTAAAGGGGTTTTGCCACGATGTAATGTTGACGTGGGATCCTCCAAAATGGGTTTTTAAATCACTTTTCTAAATATATGTGATTACAAATATTGCAGCCTGAGAGAGCTACAGGCTGCCTTACCTGCCCTTGGTTACTTCAAAGCTTCTATTAGATACGACCTGAGAAGAGCTGCTGGCCGGGCTTGCTCAGAGAATACTTCTTATCTGATGAGAGGGAGCTGAAGAAGCTTTCAAGGCACCGGGTAGAAATATGTTTTCTTTTGCATACAGAATCCACTAGTTGTAGTTTGATTATTTCAGTGAACATTTACCACCCCTTATGCATGGCTTGTGCTTGGCTGTTCTCTCGCTCTCTCACCCTCACGGGGTTTGTTTACATTTGCTTCTTAGCAGATAAGGCATGTCCTGGCAAAACCCCTTTAAACTCTACCCTCCAAAGAGTGCTGTGTTTCGGACAGCAGTTGCAGCAGGCTCTGTGCTTGCCCTCTGTTTAGTCTTTTTGTCATCGTTGACCTCGGGACTATTCTGCTTTCCCCGGAACTCCCTGAAATAACCATTTTTAAAAATTAAAAAGTAAAAATAGATAAGAAAAAACAAAACACATTTCCACAATTTTTTACTTAAAAAAAAAAAAAGTACATATAATAATTTCTCTATGTCCGTAATGATCCAGTCTATACAATTATCATATAACTTTACACACACTTGCCAACTCATACAAAGATTGGGGATCTCCCAGACTTCACAGAGAGCCGGCAAGTCTCCCACAGCCAGCAGCCAAATGGCTTATTTATTTTATTCCTTTACATAGCACTTACACTCACCGGCCCCACTTATTAGTTACCCATTTTAAAGGTTGGCCCCCTTTTGCCTTCAAAAATGCCTCTTCTTCGGGGATGTTTCCCAAAAAGGTGTTCAACGATGCTCAATTGGTACAAGGGGAAAAGAGTGCCAAGAAAAAATTCCCACACCATGCACCCCCCCCCGCCTGAACGTTGAACAAGGCAGGGATGGATCCATGCTTTCATGTTGTTGATGCCAAATTTGACCCTACCATCCGAATGTCGCGCAGAAATCGAGACTCACAGACCGGGCAATTTTTTTCCAATCTTTACTGTCCAATTTTGGAGCTTGGGAAAATTTGGAGCCTCAGTTTCCTTTTTTTTGCTAAAAAGGGTGGCACCCGGTGTGGTTTTCTGCTGCTTAGCCCTCCCCTAAAAGTTCCCCGTATGTGCGTTCAAGATGCTCTTTCCCTACCTTTGGTTGTAAGGGGGTGGCTATTTAAAGCCCTGTTGCCTTTCTATCACTCGAACCGTCTGCCCATTCCCCTTTTGCCCCTTTTGGCATCAACAAGGCATTTCCCCCCAAAGGGCTGCCGCTCACGGTTTTTTTCTTTTTTGGACCATTCTCGTAAACCCTAGAGTGGTTGTGCGTGAAAACCCGGGATCAGCAGTTTCTGAAATACTAGATCAGCCCCCTTTTGGGGACCAAAACCATGCCACTTCAAAGGCATCAAATCCCTTTTTTTCCCCATACTGATGCTCGGTTTGAACTGAGGAGATTGTTTTTGACCATGGGCTAATCCTAAATGCACTGGTTGCCCCCATGTGATTGGCTGATTAAAATTAAGTGTTAACACTTGGGGAAAGGGGTACCTAAAAAAGTGGGGTGAGTGTATAACCTAGCGCTGTACAAGTTATATTATTAACATTGCTCTCTGTCCCTGTTCGATCTCAATCTAAATTCCAGATTAATCGATCAATATGTTTTATAAGCATGGAGGAAACTGGAGTACCCAAAGGAAATCTACAGAAACATGGGGAGAGTAAAGAAACTCCTTGCAGATGGTCTTTTTGGTGGGATTTGAATCTAGAACCCCAGCACTGCAGGGAAATACTGCTAACCACTGAGCCACCATGCTGCTTCTTCCATTATCCTTTAACCCCTTAAGACCCAGGCCTGAAAAGTAGTTAATGACCAGAACATTTTTTTAGTTTTTGCCTCCGTAAGTTTCAACAGTTGTAACTTTGCTATTTTTTTTTAATGACGCAGTTGTATGAGGCCTCGTTTTATTCTAGACAAGTTGTACTTTATGGGGGAATAGTTTAAGTTGACTTATAAATATTTGGAGACATTTTTAAAAAATAATTTTTAATTTTCTTTTTTTTCTCTTTTTTTTTACACCATTCACATTTCACACTTAATAACTTGTTAGATTAATTCTACAGGTTATTGTGGTCGTGTGGATAACTAATACGTGTGGGGTTTCTTTGTGTGTGTAATATATGCACAATTATTTTTTATTAAATATTTATTTTTATTTTATTATTTATTTATTAATTTTTTTTAAACTTTTTTCTTTTTTAAAGCCCATGAAGAACTGTTTTACAATTAGATTTTTTGTTTACACTTAGTAATATATTAGCATATTCATATATGCTAATACATTATAATCTGTGTCATTCTGATGTGGCAGTGATCAGGACAGCACACAGTCTGGTCACTGGCTTGTTACACAGACAGCCCTGGGGCTACTTTAGGTCCTCGGGGCTGACTGTGCAGCCGTTCCCCGGGCTCTGTCGGGTCACCGAGTGTTCTGATCACCCGACAGAGCAGGGGAACCCTTTGATTGCAGTGACGATCCGCCGCAATCAAAGGGTTAAAGCACTGGGGTGCGGAGGTTTCCACCGCTCCCCGGTGCTCGCAGGAGATACTCTGGGATCAGTGCTGTGTAGTACAGCCCCGATCCCAGCGCTGCTGCGGCGCCCGGATCCGCAAACTCCGATGTCTGCAGCGACGTCAAAAGACTTTGCTGTAGACTAACGACCTGCACCAGCCAACGTCAAAAGTCGGTGGGCGGTCGTTAAGGGGTTAAATAACAATACTGTCATTAATATAATTTAACTA
Source organism: Phyllomedusa bahiana (assembly GCA_025379985.1). Lineage (NCBI taxonomy): Eukaryota > Metazoa > Chordata > Amphibia > Anura > Hylidae > Phyllomedusa > Phyllomedusa bahiana. The sequence continues at coordinate 29,223 of JAODAL010015425.1, read as the reverse complement.
ATACTATTAAGAAAATATTTTCTTAGAATTCTGTGTGGTACAGTTCCTCTGTTATTTCTCCTGGAAATGCATTAATGAACTGACAACAGGGTGTTACCATTTCCCTTGTCAATATGATGTGATCCTAAACACTATGACAATATCTGACTGTACATTTGTAATAGGCATGCCATTGTGACAAGACGAACAGGAATATCCAATTGTTAATCTATTCACACACTTCAAGGAGAAATAATAATAAAAAAAACAAGACCTAACTGAAATAAACAAGTCCATTTTAACAGCTCGGATTTCCTCAAATATGTCTGTATATGACTCAAGCTTATAGTGCAGCGCTAAGAATTTTCTCCAGCTCTGACAATAGTTTAAGGTCATTTCATAACACTGTTATGAAGAATGCGTCCGTCTTTCAGGAACCCTACAGAAATGAATTCAGTAAAGCCATTGACTACTGATAATTTATCAAGCGCCAATTCTTCTGGCATTATGTAATTCTGACACTGTCTGTTAACACTGTATCACCTCCTGGTTATTGTACAGTGATGGACAGTGATGGCTGGTGTCCCGGCTTTAAGGCACAGGCATTCAGATCGTCTTAGCTGGACAAATCAATGGCTTTATTGTCTTGGGAACACAAAGAATACACTGCATACTTTCTATGAACATATGTGCGACAGTAATCACAGAAGAAAAAGTGACTTGAAATGTCTTTACCCTCCAAGTTTATATAATTTATTATATAAGTCATTTTCTATTAAGGGTCACTTGATGGTATATGGCGCATTACTGTGGGGATTAAGCAACATATCTTTGTAAAAAACAAGAAAAAAGAAAAGAAAACCTTCTTGACTATAATTCTAGTATAGCCTATCTAAAACTGATGACGATAATAACGAGTAGCAGATCATTTTTATATACTGTTTAACTCTTTAGGGACTGTGAATCTTTACAATCTTAAAGGGGTTGTCTCGTCTCAAAGTTTCATAGGATGCATGAATGAAATAATGCTGCTTTGCTCTATAACATCCTGGTCAAGCTGTCTGTAATTAGCTTATGAGCTCCTTGTATTCAGACTTCCCTGTTTATTAGTCTAGATTAGCTAAATTACCTTCTCTGAGGTCCTGAGAAGCTTCTGAGCTAATGTAAACAGTAATTACCGTTTTGTCTGAAAGATCAGATAACAGACAAGCTTTCACACTGCAGGCCACAACCTGTGTGATGATGTCACGCCCTGCTATCAGATAGAACAAACAGCAAGGGATAAAGAATACATAGGTTGGTCACTTGGGGAACCAGAGAGAGCACAGAAGGTGATAAAATCACTTGTAGCTCCTTAACAAAAAAAGATGAACAACGCAATATATTTGGAAAACATCTTCATTTAGTGTTCCCTACATACTTTAAAGAGGTTGTCCCACCATACATGATGAACTAAATCACATTTGCAGAGAGGAATTGTCTAAATTTCTTTCTCAAAGTTAAGCAAATATCATTTGCAGCTACAAGAAAAATTTGGTCCAGGAAATTGATGCTGAAGATACAGCTCCAGGTTACTAAAAATAAGGATCCACTATTTCCTCTTGCACTGTGGACGTTTACTCAATGTTCCCAAATTAAAAAAAAACACACAGTACAACTCTTTGGGCGACAGGTATGATGTAGGCGCAAAGAGGCAAATTCCAAATAGCTTTAAAGCAGTGTAGACTGCACCCTGTTCTACTGCGGGTCATAGATTTGGGTCATTCTAGCTCCACTATGACAACTCAGGCTCAGGTAAACCACTTTTATCTTGATCTGGCTGTTCTAGTATCATTGCACCTAGTTTTGCCGTCCTTCAGTCATAAATGTATAGAATCATATGGTTGTGGTGTGACACGCCTCCAGAACACCCCATCTCCCCCATTACAAAGTGCCACGGGTGCCACATAGTGCGCCTAATTTTGGAGTGCATCTGCTCATACATCGAGAAAACAGGGCTGCACCAGTTTTTGGGCTGAAAGGACACCAGAATACAGGTGCAGCCCCGTACCTACATGTTGCCCTGTGTGCGTAAAAACTTGATTGTGTTTGTCTAGAATTGTGACTCTGATAGCCTTCAGATCACTTTTAATTACTAATCAATGAAAAAATGCAGGACTATTTTCATTAAGCAGTTGCGATCTGCTCTAAACACTCCCCGTTCTACGTCAGAGATGGAGGCGTGTTCTCTGGCTCGGAAGTGAAGCCGGCTAAAGCGCGCGCATGCGCAGTCACTGACAGCATACGTCGAATGCTGCAGACATGGAACTGTCGGTAGAGCCTATTAAGGTATGTTTCCCACAAAATGGCATATCAATAAGTGTTTAAAATACAGTGTATTTACTATTTTGCCATAGGCAAACTTAAACTCTATCAGTTCTCTATCTGTAAAACACTAAAACATAACTTTTATTATGTATAACTCTTAACCTCTATACACACTATTTAAAAACCTGATTTCTAACCTCTCAATTTAACCCTTTCTACTTCTGAAAGAAGGAATAGCTCCTTTTCTATTATCAAGTCTGGTGGAGCACCACCTATTAACAGGAAAGCCTTATATATACAGCAATTTACTAGCTCAAGTAAGGGATCCCAAGCCTCCTACTTGGGCAGTCGTCCCTAATCTCATGGACACAAAACAAATAAGGCCCCCTTGTGAAACCCTCTGCAGCTGGTGACACTTGTAGACAGAGGTGAGAAATCACAATTTAAAACGTTATGCCTGACCTCCTCGACATGTTTCACCAGCTAACCTGGCTTCATGGGGGTTAAGCGGGTCACAGTGGTCTAAGTCATTTTCCTTTTATATATGTTAGATACGCCCCCTATTAAAAGGGCTCCCCTTTTACCCCATCAGAAAAACCCTTAAATATGGGGGTTATGAAATTTTCATATCCCCACGGCCCCTTATTTAATTTTTAAATCCTCTCTAACCATTTTTTGATGTCTGAAGAAGGGTGAGATGCTCTCCATACCCTTTTAAACTTTTCCCAAAATGATAGTGTGGCCACTGCCATTTGGAGACTTTTTCCCACCATTGCCCCAATTTATTTTCCCTCTAGACTAATTTGATTTTCTAAATGTTTTTTCCATATATTTTTGGCATTTGGATGGGGAACCCAGTTTTGGGCCTTTGCCTTTTGTGGGGGACTCCCTACATCATTTGTAAAAGGTACCCTAAAAGAATTTTCACAAATTTAAGTAATTTTGTTTTTCTATTTGTTTTTAAAATTTTTGTGGATTTGGCCCCCCTCAAGGAATTCCCAATAAATTTTGGGAAAGAAACAGGGGGGGGTTTAAAGGGGCCCACTTAAGGGTAATAGGCCATTTTTCTCTAGTCCCAAAATAAATTTTTCTATGGTATTGGGTGTATTTGGGCTTCCTATTCAGCCCAAAGTGGGTTGGGTTGCCCTTTAAAATCGGGACAATGTTCCCACATGCAAAATTGTCAGTTAGTACAGTTATGGGACTTTTTTGGGGTTAATTTAAAGTTTTTTTTGGGTATGGGGCATGTGCTTTTTTAAATATTAAAAAAGGGTTAAAGTTTTATAGTCAAATTCCCATGTTTGTGTTTAAGCTTTTTAACAAATTTTAGGCTACTGTGGAAACCTTTTGGGTTTCCCTTAAACAAACCCTAAAAAATAGAAATCAAATTAAAAAGGGGAAGTTACTTTTTTTTTAAAAATTGTACATAGGTGGCCAAAAAAAAATAAAGCTGAAATTTTAATATAAAATATTAAAGAAGATATATTTACCACTAAATTAAGAATAAGTAAAAAAAAAGGGGTTTTTAAATTTTACTCAATTTTTAAATTTTGGGTTAAAAATCATTTAAAGGGAAACCGTCACTTTTTGGAAACAGGGCTAACTGATCTGCCTCCAGCAAAATAAAAGCAAGGAGAAAAAGGGGAAATCGATAAAAAGGTTTTGGGGAAAGATTTAGTAGAACATGTATTTTTTTTTAATATAAATTCCTGCTTATCCTATGTTAAAGAGTCCAGTGGGCAGTGTTACTAGTGATTAACAAGAATCTCTGAATACACACTAAAACAAGGAAGACTGTCAATCGCTGATAGCACCGTCTTCTGGACTCCTTAACCCAGAATAAGCAGAAATTTAGATAAATAAAACAGAATTTCCCAAAAAAAATTTTTCCCCCAAATAAAACTTTATAAATCGCTCAGCCCCTTTTTTAAATATAGCATGCTGCCATCGATCAAAAAAGCATAATAAAAGTTTCAGGCCCTTTAAAAAGCTTTTAAATTATAGAGGTGAGCTTTTTCAGCACTACATTTAAGAGAAGGTAAAACTTTTTTTTTTTATGGGGAGACTGTTTGGTTTTTTGATTTGTGGGAAAATCAGTTGACACCCGCACTTTACCCTGTTTTCCCTTTGGGGTTTCCCATTCCCAGACCCTGGTTTAAAATTTGGGCCTATTAAAACTGGTCTTTTTACAAACTCCCTTTCTGGAAATGCATATGTACACATGCAACCCAAATTAACGGGAAAGGAACCCAACGTTTTCGGGAAATTTCACCCTTAACCAGGGATGACGGGGGAAAATTACGAAAAACATTTAAATTAGGGGAAAGGGAAAATTACAGAAATGATAAACCCCCAAGTAAATCTAAAATGAAGTAATTAACGGTCTTACACTGTATGTCACTGAAGGCAAAAATATTTTATCTGATTATATCAGGGCAAAAATACGTATTCCTCATGATATTAACAATTCTTTTGTTCTTCGAAAATTTAAAATTTAAAGGGGGAAAACGTGCATTTTTTGCAAAAGCCCTACATGCACTTTCAAGCAAAAAAAACTCAGCTAAAATGCTGAAAAAAAAGGTTGCTTACCATCCATATGATGTTTTTAGCCAAGCCGAAAAACGTTTCCCCCGGTTTAAAAGGGGAAATGTGTCAAAAAAATTTGAGTCATTGTTTACTTTTTTTTGGGAAATTTTTTGGTTTTTTTTTTTACATTTTTCTTATCACTTTCAATTTTTTTTAATTTAAATTTTTGAGTTTTTGAATTTTCATTTTGGGCCTTGGCCCTTTTTTTGCACTGTTTTAACAGCAGTCAAGAGAGGGTTTTACGGGAAAGTTTTCATGCACATAGGAGTTTAAAAAGACTGACTCAGCCCCCATTCCCCTTCTATAGGAGAGTTTTCTAGTCATGCTCTGTGACCGGGGAAGAAATCAGTGTGCAGAGGGGGGGAAAGGGGTGAACTGGGTCTCCTCTTGTGACTGGGGTCCTGCTTTTAATCTATTCACTGGTGTCCCCTTTCCATTGGCCCCTCTTTGTGCTGATAATGACCCAACAACTAAAAAACTTTCTTGTAAAAGAAAACAAGTTCAGAAAATTTTGGGGCCTTAGGGGCCCAAAAAGTGAGAACTACAGGACTTAAAAATTAAAAAAGAATACTAAAAATAAACGGGAAAAAATTAAAAAAAAATAAAACCCAAAAAAATTTTTAAAAAATGTTTTTGGGGCAAAAAAATGTGATTTAAAAACAATAAGTCATTTTTGATGACACATTTTGTTTAAAGTTTGGACGTAACACCCTTTCTGCGCGGGCTCATTTAAAAATCTGTTGTTTCCCACAGCCCATTAGTATATTTTAAAAGGGAAAACAAAATTTGGGAAGGGTAAAAAAAAATCTGTTGCAAGTGAGCAAAATCCCATATGCATAAACATTCTTTTTAATTGAATAATCATATTAAAAAAGTGAAGATAGTCCGATCCCACATCGCTGGCGTCAAAACCTCCCCCCGTCTATAATGGATTGGATTGAGGAAGTCTCCTCTACTCAATGTATGGAAGAGCTGATAGCCCATTCCCCTGAAGAGACCATCAAACTTCTACACACCTGGAGACCTTGGACTCTTACCCCAAATCTTTCAAAAAATTTAAAGGCCCCCTTTTGAGGTAAAATACATTTTTAAACATCAGCGGGGCCCTTTGGTATTTATTAAAAAGCATTTTGGGGGAAAATTTCCCCCCGCTTTTTTAGTTTTTTTAACTTTAATTTTTTGTGCTTCCGGGTTTAACCCGGTGGTAACCCCTCCCTTTTTTCCCCTCAAACCCCCTCCCCCCCCTCCTTTGTAGGGTCGTATTTTTTTTTAAATCACAAGATCATCCAGTTATGGATCCCAGATGTTTATTTTTATAAAGGGGTTTGGGAGTGTTTTGGGCTTCCCCACCAGTTGGGGAAAATACACCCTTGTCTCAATTTTTGACATAAAATAGTGGTCATATTTTTTTGGGGCCCACATGATGGTGTTAGTTCATGTATTAACTTTGTGGTGCTTTTGTCCGTTATATACATGTATGTTTGTTTTATGTTTATAGTTGAAAATCGATTAAAAAAAAAATTTTTTAAATGATAAAAAATTTAAAACAAAACCCAAAAAAGGGGATATTGGGACAACTTTTTGGAACCCCAGTTTAAAGGCTTTCAAAAACAGTTTGTGATAAAGGAATTCTTTTTCCTAAAAAAGCTTTCTGCAACTTCTGGTTAAAAAACTGTTTTAATCAAAAACAAAAATCACAAAAATTAAATTTTTTTAAACAATTAAATTATTTGGGATTTTTCTTTTGTTTTTGGGTCATTGTCTTTTTGCTTTCCCCCAACTACGGGGGCCCTTTCGTTTTCTGCTGTAGAATTTTTTCCCTCTTTTTCATCAAAAGGGGGGAAAAAAAACCCAAGGCAGAAAAGCACCCCCAAACCCCATGAGCTTCCCCCCAAAAAATTTTCATAGTTCGGTTTAGTTTTCGGTTTTTTTGGTGTGCGATCTTCCCCCCCCCCTCCCCCCCCCCCCCCCCCCAAACATAGTGTTGCATATTTGTAATAAAATGGCAGCACAGGCACATTTAATCAGCCTATCGCCTATAAAACTCGATTAGGGCCAAAAGTAATGATTAGCAGATGACCTGTAGCAATATTCAGTCTATAGAATATGCATACATGATGGCAATATTCAGTCTATAGAACATGCACACACGATGAACCCATAAAGCTTTGCGGTGTTGGATATGAGAAGGGACCTTGCTAGACGTACTGCAAAACAGGGGGGAAAATGACTCGTGTAATACGGGGACTAAATTTGGGTGATCCTTTTTCCCAACTATGACAGGACAATGTTAAAATCCCAAACCCCTTCCCCTTCCCTGCTAATCGCCAGGAAACCTCCCTTTAAAGGGTTTACGGGCCCCTGGCAAAAATAGTTGTGATTGCATCGTGCACAAAAGAATCACAGCGCGTGGTAAAGCAAATACTGCCCGTTTTCACCCGATAAAAATTAACGGGGTTTTTTATTTTACTAAATGCACACAAAAAATGTTTGCAGTTACAGTAAACAGTAGCAGAACAGAAAAAGAGGTAAAAAAAAGGGACAATGATTTTAATGCTCAAGCTTTAAAAAAAATTTTAAAAGGGGTGAACCAAAAAGGGGGGTGCAAAAAAAAAAAGCTTAAAAGGGGTTGTCTCACTACAAGGGTTGCCCGGGTTTTTATGTTAAAGATCTTGCAAAAAAAAAAGTCACTTTTCAATATTTTTCCCATTAACCCGTGTCCTACCTATTCTGAATTTCCCCCCTTGAAGGGGGTGCTCAGCTCCCGTTGGTTGCTATAAACTTTCGACCTGTTTTATCTCTCCTGAAAGGTGTCAAGTGTTTGGGCGCTATACTACAGACCGGGTTCTACTGCAGGCCCAGTAGACACCCCCCTGAATTCAAAATGAACCCGGAAAAAAAAAGAACTGTGGTATTTTGAATAATGTAGTGAGACAACCCCTTTAAATTTTCCATAACCAAAGAGAAATTGGGACCCAAATTTTTTTAACAAAAAATGACATGCTGATTTCCAAATTTTTTCCTATTTACTTAAAATTTTCAGTATTTGGTAAAAATTTCTAAGCCAGTTTTTTCTTTTTATTTTTAGTCACTGGCCCTTTACCACTGAGTTACTTTAAAAGGGGGTTCCCACCATGCAGTTTTTACACAGTCGGGTTCAGTCTCGCATTCCGGCAGGCTGTTGGGTAGTCCTATACAGGGGATTGACATGTATGCTCTGCTATTCCTAGCTGAGCCTGTTAGAAATGCCAGAGATTTGTAAAATGTAGTGCACAAGGTTAAAGAACTCTAAATGATTAAAGTTTGTCACTAATTTAGATTAAAAAAAAGTTTCTGTTTTACTGCTAGGGAAAAAAAAAAGGGGGTGATGTCACCCAAAATAATAGGAAAAGCTGGGCAATGAAAAACAAGGAAAAGGGGGGTTGGAAAAAAAAAGAAAAATTTTTGTTTCACCCAAAATGTAATAAAATTTTCCTCTATCTTTTAAACAGAGCAAAAACAAAAACGCAAGTAAATTTTGGGAAAATTTTTTATTTCCTTTTCCTATATGTTTAAAGCTAAAAAAAAAGTTTGAGAAAAAAAAATTTAACTACAGGCCTTTACTACTGGCAACAGCACGCTGTATATATGCAGAGAAACACATTTTCAATGTAATAGTAATAGGCTGGCAATAGTGAATAGCAGGAATGAATTAATTTAATGTTGGTATAATATAAAAATATAAATGTGATGCGTTATATAGTTACATAGTTGATAAGGTTAGAAAAATAAACAGCTCTATCAAGTCCATTCTATAACATTACCATGTAGATCCAGAGGAAGGCAAAAACCCTTTTAGGCAGACAATTCCCCCCAATGCAATGGAATAATCCATTGCTGATGCTATATCTCCAAAAATTTTGGGAAAACCTTTGGGCAACCTTTCCCTTTAAACCCGAATAAAGATATTTTTTTAAGATATGCAAAAAACGGGCTTTTTGAACCCGTTTTAATGAATCCAACTTTACAGCCCCCTTGTGGGCCAAGTTTTATGGTCTCAAGCTTTCTTGGGAAAAAATTCCTATCTACAATAATGGTAAACATACAGGATGCCCCTTTGTGATGGTTACAGGCCTATGTGTAAAAAGTCTCCAGGCTTGATAATAGAAAAGGAGTTATTCCTTCACAATTAGAAATGGTTAAATGGGTTTAGGTTTTAAAAACAAGGGTTTTTAAAAAAGTGTGTATCGAGGGGGTTTAAATGTTATTTAAAAAATAAAAGTTTCGTTTTAAAAGGGTTTAAAAGGGTTTAGAACTGATAGAGTTTAAGTTTGCCTATGGCAAAATAGTAAATATATGTGTAAAAAGATCACATGAGAGATGTCTGTACAGTCCATTCACATATTTGTATGTGAGGTTCATTACCTAAATAATATTAAGGTTTACCTATTACTGCGATAAAGCAGCTATATATGTGTATTTGCATGCTTAGAGACACACTTGCAGTAGCCATATCCTCCCCTTTAAAAAGAAAAACCCGTCCAAAAGTTTTTGCCCACCTGGGCCCCGGGGACAGAACAAGCTAGTGACAGACCTGCTGTTTCAGCGCTGTGGGCCCTTTTTCCCTTAAGAGATGTAAGTTTTTTTTGTGTAAATTTTAAAAAACCCAAATATGCAGTTTTCAGCCAGAAGAAACATTTTGAAGAAATCCTTTAGAATCAGTTTTTTTCAAAACCCGGGGCCCAACGGACGGTAGCCCCGGGCCCCCCTCAACTGACAAACCTTTACTTTGAATAGGTAGAAACATGTTTAATAACTTCCCTGGGCGGGGCTAGCCTTTGGGGGGGTGGGGCTAACAACCCGCCCCATGAATAAGATTTTGAGGGGTAAATGCTTTAAAAATCTGCATCGTACAGGGAAAAAGGGACACGGGGCTGGAAAAGCAGGCTGACACTAGCCTGTGTTGCCCTCAGCAATGAGGGCACAACCTATGTGACAGGTTCCCTTTAACTCCCTGTTTTCCACTAGACGGTTAAAGGTTTTTGGATATTTAGAGATCTAACTTATTGGCCAGAAATATTATTTAAATCTCCTGGAACCAGGTGCAAAAATCTATAAAAAAGGGGCCTGGTTTTCCTTTTGCCTTTTTTATAGAAAAAGCTGACTTCTTACATGGCCCAGGGCGCAATAGTGGCTTTTACCTCTGGCAACCCCCCTTTTACTTCACCCCGGGTTTCTCGGCCAAGACAGGGAAAAAATAAAATACAGCAGTGAAGGGTTTAAACCCCGGGTTTTTTTTCACTTCCCGTACAATTTCAGTATATAATCTTTTAAGTTTTTGGTTCCTTTTCATCTATCAAGTATTTAATTCCCTTTTTTGAAGGCAATAACTTTTTGAATGGGAATGGTTTGGTTCAGATTTGTGTACTGAAAATCTGCAGCATTATACACTGAAAGCAGAGTGGATAAGGCTTTTATTTCGAGTGGTCTTGCCATTGTGAAAGTCGCCTACACACCTTTGTGGATTTCCTGCAAAATTTGCAGATTGGGTATATGTGAACTTTTCCCTTTGGTTTTTTTTCACACAGTGTTTTTTTCATCCCTTTTTTTTCCAAATTTTTATTTGGGGAAACCCAAAGCAAGAATGGCTCCAAAACAACCCAAAAAGGGCAAAACAATTTTATTATAAAGTTTTCTCTGTATAGGTTTTTGCCTTTTGGTTTTGGCTTAAAAAATTTCCCAGCAAAAAAATGACCAAAATACCGCAATGTGCACCCAAAGTTTTGGACAAAGGGTCCGGTCCCCCCCCACTTTTCAAAAAGTTTTGGGCACGTTTTACACAAGGTTTTTGCCATCCCATTTAACCCCAAATAGCAAAGTTTCTGCTGGGAAAAAAATTGGGGGGAATGGGAAAATGTTCTTAAATTTTTTTTTTGTTTAAAAACTGACCAACCCTAATAAGGGGTTGTAGCACTACAATGTGTTTTCCTATTTAAAACCCCCTTCCCCGACCCTGGCGTATGAGTAAAAGGCCCAGGGCCGGTCCCGGGTTTGCAGGGGGGTCGCTTCCCGACCCCCCCGCACAGCCGCCAGGGGGTTACGGGGCCCGAAACGCCCGCAACACCCGGGAAATAAAAGCGGCGGCGGGGGGCTCCGCCCGTTGGCGTTTTAAAAACCCCTCAGACACCGCGCCCAAAGATTGGGTTTCGGGTCCCGAATGAACGCCGATCGGGGTTTCCAAGGGGCACGATCGTTTGGGGTTTTTCCCCGGGCCACCCAAAACCCCGGGAGGGGGTGGGAGAATTGGGGAAGGTTTCCCCGTCACTTACCCCGGCCCTTTTCCCCCCTTCCCTCCGCCCAAAAGGGAAATGGGGGGAAAACCCCCATATTTGTACACCCCCAAAAACATTGCCCCATAAAGAAATTTTTTGTATTAAAAAATCGCGGGGCCCCCCAGTTGGGCCAACACCAAAGGGGGACTAAATGTTTCAGTAAAAAAAAAAAAATCAAAAAAAGTTTTTTTTTAAAATACAAAAAAAAAATATTAAAAGTTCAAAACACCCCCCTTTCCCTTTTTTTCAAAAAAATCATTAAAATAATAAAAAAATTACACCTATTTTGGTTTTCCCGGTTTCCGATTTATAAAAAAATTTCCCTCAAATTTTTCCCGTTCGCTGAAAACCGTAGAAGAAAAAAAAAATTTCCAAAAAGCCAAAAAAATTTCGTTTTTTTGGCATTTTACTTTCCCCAAAAAATGGAATAAAAAAGATCAAAAAAGTCGAATTGGGATTTTCCAAATGCTAGCGATAATATACACTTCAGCCCACAACAAATTTCCCCCCCACTGGAACCCTCCCCTAGGTGTTAAATTAAAAAAAAAGTTTTCCTCCCCACAAACTGGGGCTGCAGCGCAAATGAAAAAAAAAAAATGTTTGGAATTTTTTTTAGGGACCAAACATAAAAGGAAACCCTACATGTTTGGTTTTTTGCCGGGTTATAAAAAACCCGTAGAAACAGATAAACATTAATTTTTTTACCAAAATTTTAACGGCTAAAAGGGAAATCACCCCAAAAAATGGCGGGAAAAAACAAATTTTTTTTACAATTTGTCCACTTTGGGAAAATTTTTTTCGGTTTTTCCCCGTATATTCATTGTATGGTGAATAACACCATTAGAAATCATTTTTGTCCTGCAAAATAAAAGCCCTCATGTGTCTATGTAGGTGGAAAAATAAAAAAGTTATGGCTTTCAGAAGGCGAGGAGGGAAAAACGAACGTGTCACAAAAAAAAACCCGCCGGGTCCTGAAGGGGTTAAAGTCAATGGGGATGATGTTACCTTTGGGTTGAGACGAGTATTTCAAGTTGAAATCCATAAAGATTCCAACATGAAGTACCCATCATGTGGAGGGACCCTTAGGGTATGTTCACACGGCGTAATTTCGGCATGCATTTCATCGCGTATTTGCTCTCTAATACGGGTGAGATGTGCGGCGATATTACGGTAATCCATAGAGAACTATGGATTATGCCTCCTCTCCCCGCTCACACAATCCGATCGTATTGTACGCGTGGGGAGATAAGTGACACGAGTAATGCATGTCAATGTGGCCGGTGGGCTGCCGGCCCCCCCGCTCCATGGGAGTGCGCATTGATCAACGCAAGCTCCCGAGACACACGATGTACTGCGGTGCGTACTGTACGTGCCGCAGTACATCATGTGAACATACCCTTAGGGCCTATCTACACGGCTAGGGTTTTCAGTCAGATTTTCATCTGCATAGACTTCAATAGAAAATCCATGCAGCAGTCCACACTGAACAGATTTTCTGACGGACTTTTTTTTTTTCACCACCAGCATTCCGAAAAAACGTAGAACTTCCAGACAGTTTTTGAGTGGAGCACAAACTGTTCAATGTAATGGAGGACGGCTGAATCTGCACCCTTACAGTTCTTGGGTTATTACGCCAACCACATCTTCATTATTTGTTTTTTGTTATTTTGCATTGACTTCTAGGAGATATATGAACGGAGCTGAGCGTTTTTCAGCCCAAAAACTGTTTCTGACCAGGCGCACGCCAATATCAGGGCCATTACAGAGCGCCCGCGGCACTTTGTAATGCGCCTGGGATCAGGGGACGTGCTGGAGGCGTGTCACGCTACAACTGTAGGAAGCTATAGATTTATATCTTTAGTATGGCAAATACAGGCGCATTACTGCTGGAACAGGTAGAGCACTTTAAAGGTGGTTTACCTGAGCCAAAAGTGTCGCTTTGTAGCTAGAAAGCGCTAAATCTATGACCCCCAGTAGAACGGGTTCATAGATTCAGGTGCCTTCTACACTACTAATGCGGGCGAAAAAAATGGCGCCTGGGCACCAAAAATCATACGTGTCACCCTTGGTATTTATATCTTAAGTTTATGGTGTGCTGCCTATGTAAGCTATATACTCTTGTCTTTTTGGCACATGTACATTGCGTGTGGGGGCTACTATCATATTGTTGTACTTCTTCCATCCTGGAAAGTCATTGGATTACCCTATTACTTATATGCATGCACCATTTCTAGCGTGTGGCCTTCCTCTATTTATATTTGAAGGGGTTAATCTTTTTATGATTGTTTTTTTAATTGTTTTTATACTCCACACTTTTTTGACCCAATAAAGGCTATGCTTTTCTATGGAATTTGCTTTTGGTGTGCACCATTTTTTTTATAGCTCTTTCCTTTTGTGTCTTTTTGAGGCTAGTAAAAAGACATATACATTCAACATATGCTTTCACAAGCAAACAAATGTGAAGGTTGCTATTGAGTGGCATCTATCACACACGACCATCATATGCATAGTTGCCAACTTTTGTAACTGAAAAAGCAGGAGACTGTACAGGGCGGCGCGCGCCGCGTTAAAAATTTGCATGGATACGCCCATTTTGTCAGTGTGTCGCGCCCCTTCAAAAAGCCACACCCACTCCACCTAACTGCATAACGGCTTTGGAAGAAAGCCAGGTAGATGCCCGTATAGCCAGGTAGTAGCCCCCCCCCTAAGCAGGTAGTGCCCCTTATAGGCAGGTAGATGCCCCTTGTAGCAAAGTAGATGCCCCCTTGTAGCCAAGTAGATGCCCCCTTGTAGCCAGGTAGTGCCCCTCTTGTTAGCCGGTAGATGCCCCCTTTGTTAGCCGGGTAGATGCCCCCTTTGTTAGCCGGGTAGATGCCCACATTGTTGCCTGGTAGTGCCCCCTTTGTTAGCCAGGTAGTCCCCCCCATTGTAGCCAGGTAGTGCCCCCCCATTGTAGCCAGGTAGTGCCCCCCCCTGGTAGCCAGGTAGTGCCCCCCCATTGTAGCCAGGTAGTGCCCCCCTCTGTTGCCAGGTAGACCCCCCATTGTAGCCAGGTAGTGCCCCCTCTGTTGCCAGGTAGACCCCCCCATTGTAGCCAGGTAGTGCCCCCGCTGTTCAGTAGACCCCCCATTGTAGCCGTAGTGCCCCCTCTGTTGTCAGGTAGATGCCCCCTCTTTGCCAGTTAAATGCCCCTCTGTTGCCAGGTAGACCCCCCATTGTAGCCAGGTAGCGCCCCCTCTGTTGCCAGGTAGTGCCCCCCATTGTAGCCAGGTAGTGCCCCCATTGTAGCCAGGTAGTGCCCCCCCATTGTAGTCAGGTAGTGCCCCCTCTGTTGCCAGGTAGACCCCCACCCCCCATTGTTAGCCAGGTAGTGCCCCCTCTGTTGCCAGGTAGTGCCCCCCATTGTAGTCAGGTAGTGCCCCCTCTGTTGCCAGGTAGACCCCCCCCCATTGTAGCCAGGTAGAGCCCCCCTATAACTAATAAAAATAAAATAATAAAAGCCACCTCACCAGTCTCCTGCAGCTCCGGACATCTCCCGGCCGACTGAGTAGTCTCAGCGTCGCAGGGGAGTGAGTGCAGCCGCGCGTCACTTCCCCCTGCTACACTGACCTGTATGTACAGCGCACACTGGCTGCGGCTGCACAAGTCAGTGAAACTCGCCGGGCGGGTGAACGGCCACTGCGGGCGCTACACCCGCCTGTAGGAGCGGCCCGGCGGCGCCAGAGTAGCGCACCAGTGCTACTCTTGCGCCGCGGTCCCCCCGCTGCCGGCTGGCGGCGGCGGGGGGAATGCTAACTCTGCCAGGAGGGCGGGAGGGGGGGTGGGGGGGGACCCCCATTAGCGGGACCCCCCCGCCAAAAGCGGGAGAGTTGGCATGTATGATCATATGGATACCTTGGCAGCCTTGATTATTATTACATTGGGTCCTTATGGGTCATAGTTTTCATTAAATACATACATCACAGCATATACACTCACCGGCCACTTTTTTAGGTACACCTGTCCAACTGCTCGTTAACACTTAATTTCTAATCAGCCAATCACATGGCGGCAACTCAGTGCATTTAGGCATGTAGACATGGTCAAGACAATCTCCTGCAGTTCAAACGAGCATCAGTATGGGGAAGAAAGGTGATTTGAGTGCCTTTGAACGTGGCATGGTTGTTGGTGCCAGAAGGGCTGGTCTGAGTATTTCAGAAACTGCAGATCTCCTGGGATTTTCACACACAACCATCTCTAGGGTTTACAGAGAATGGTCCCAAAAAGAAAAACATCCAGTGAGCGGCAGTCCTGTGGGCGAAATGCCTTGTTGATGCCAGAGGTCAAAGGAGAATGGGCAACTGGTTCGAGCTGATAGAAAGGCAACAGTGACTCAAATAGCCACCCGTTACAACCAAGGTAGGCAGAAGAGCATCTCTGAACGCACAGTATACGGCGAACTTTGAGGCAGATGGGCTACAGCAGCAGAAAGACCACACCGGGTGCCACTCCATTTCAGCTAAGAACAGGAAACTGAGGCTCCAAATTGCCCAAGCTCAATCGAAATTGGACAGTAGAAGATTGGAAAAACGTTGCCTGGTCTGATGAGTCTCGATTTCTGCTGCGACATTCGGATGGTAGGGTCAGAATTTGGCGTCAACAACATGAAAGCATGGATCCATCCTGCCTTGTATCAACGTTCAGGCTGGTGGTGGTGGTGTCATGGTGTGGGGAATATTTTCTTGCACTCTTTGGGCCCCTTGGTACCAATTGAGCATCGTTGCAACACCTTGTGGAATCTATGCCACGAAGAATTGAGGCAGTTCTGAAGGCAAAAGGGGGTCCAACCCGTTACTAGCATGGTGTACCTAATAAAGTGGCCGGTGATGAGTGTGTGTATGTATATATATATATTATATATATATATATATATGTATATATATAATATATATATATATATATATATAATATATATATTAATATTATATATCTTATATATATATATATTAAAAGGAGGCTATAAATGTGATATGGACGGCCCCTTGCTGCAGAGGGGTCTTAAGGGACAGATTAAGCCACAATCTTTAAAAGCTTTCTAATCAAATCCAGACAGTTCAGAAATTATACCACAGAGATAGAAGCCCTTGACCTCAAGAATTCTTACACATATTCCTTACTACTAATGACTGTAAAATCAGCAATGAGGAGACAACTGTCATTAAGAGATAGAAACCAGGAGATAAAGAGCCGGAAATAGGTAATGAAAGTAGAAGAAATAAAGCTTTTTTCAATTATATTTCCTCAAAAATAACTTATGACTGAGGTCAGTGGATATCTTATACCATGACAGAGCAATCAATGTGGTATTCATCTACTACTAATATAGCATCCAGGGTAAGAAGATGACATCTGGTCCTCTGCCTATAGACACTAGAAAGATGGCCACAAGGAAATAATCAGGCCTAATGCAGATGCCATTTAAGAATTTCAGTTTTTAGCATGTGTCATGGCTAAACTTTTTATTAAAGTTTCAAAAAACAGAGAAATGCAAAAAAATAATAAAATTAACCATTTTAGGTCCTTTCCCAAGAGGTTTATACATTGAAGAGTTTAAAGTGCAGCTTTGAGTGCAAAATATCCTCAGCATATAACAGTACCAGCAATGTGTAAAGCTGACCTGATATAAATCTGCAGCGTGTAATATATGTTGTGGGTATGCTACAGAAGAATTGTGGATGAAATCTACAATTGTTGTTGAAAGAATGCAGACTCCCAGCACAGTCTTTAGTCGTGGATTTTACATAATGTACTTTGATTTTTCCTTTTAGGCTAGGTCTACACCGCAGTGGACAAAAAACGACCTGAAAACCAAACCCTAAAAACCCACTGCCTGTCAAAAGCTGCTGAAAAAACGTTGCGATGCCAAAAAACGTCCGGCGCTTTACATAGACTCCAATAGTAAATTTTTCAAAAATCGACCAGCAGTAAAAACAAGCAAAAAAACGACATTCTGTGGAGACAACAGGACGCTTTTACTATAGAAGTCTATGGGACCTCTTTTCAGTCGTTTTTTCAACGTCTTTAGAAAATGAAAATCGCTGGAAAAACTGACGTTTTTCTGTGCTGTATAGACATAGCCTTACATTTACCTTTTATACTCGAGTATAGGCAGTGTTTTTAAGCACAAAAAATGTGCTGAAAAAGCCATCCTCGGCTTATACTCGAGTCGCTGTCGGCGCTCGTGCGCTGCTATGTCCCAGGCGCCGGCAGGGTTACTTCAGCTGTATGCGAGTCCTCTGGGAGTGCATACAGCTCCCGAGTCAGCTGACAGCGTCCGTGTGCTGCCATGGTTTGGACGCTGTCGGTGATCTCTTCAGCTGTATGCAATTCCTGGGAGCACATACAATTGAAGACTATTGCGGAACAGAGAGCGAGTGCTCCCTGCTCCGCAATAGGACTATGGCACAGGTGCCGTGAGTGTCATCACGCCGCCTGTGCCAGAAGATGGATCGCAGTATGATGGTGATATGTATGGTGAGGTATTTGCCCCTTGTATTATCTACATTATCTAATAGCATGTCCTGGGAAATGTTCGTGGTCAGGTTGGTGGGTGAGGTGTGGGTGGGGTAGGGGGGTCCCATCCAAAAGTTTGCTTTGGGGCCCTGGCTTCTCTAGTTACGCCCTTGATTTTGTACCAAACTGGTAAAAATGCAGGTGAATTCTTTAATTTACCAATAGGGCAGATGTCTGGGTTTATTACATGGGGACTTTACAGCAATGTGCTGTGATATATATATATATATATATATATATATAATATATAAATATATATATATATATATATATATATATATATATATATATTATAATACTTCTCAATAATTTTTCTCATGATCTAAGATCGGATAACATGAAAAAGTATAATTTCACAATCAGGTTAAACTTTGCTATGTCTGTATGCTTTCTTTTGCACTATGAGGATACTAGAAGGCACTATCAAAACTTAAGGGGGTTGACTCACTACAAGGATTGCTTTTTATATTAAAGATATTGCAAAAACAAGTCACTTTGAAATATGTCTCCATTAACAGTGTCCTACCTATTCCTAGATATCTCCTCTTGTATGGGCTGCATCAGCTCCTCAAGTTGCTATAGCTACAGACCTGTTAGATCTCTCCTGTTAGGCTGCCAGTGCTGTTTGCTATAGCTACAGACCTGGTGTCCTCAGCATCTTGTCACTTAAGGCCAGTAGAAACCAGTTAAAGGGGTTGTCTCGCTACAGAGAATAGCTTTCAAAATGTAGAGAACAATAAATTTGAAATTTTTTTTCCAAAAATATTTTGTTTGTTCACCCTTTTTTTTTTTTTTTAAGGACTCTTTGGGTTTTCCCCAAGGGGGAACAGACCTTTTTATTTCAAAATTTCCCCCCAAAAATTTTTTTTTTCGAAAAAAAAAAAGCAGGAGACTTTAGGGGGCGGAAAAAATTTGCAGGGAACACGCCCTTCTTGTCGTATCCCACGCCCCTTCAAAAAGCCACACCCACTCCCCCAAACTGCATAACGGTTTTGGGAAAAAGCCAGGTAGATGCCCTTATACCAGGTAGTACCCCCCCATAACCGGGTAGTGCCCTTACCCAAACCCCGGTAGATGCCCCGTGTAGCCAAGTAGTTTCCCCCCTCTGTGCCAGGTAGACCCAAAAATTTGTAGCCAGGGGGTTGCCCCCCTTTTTTAGCCAGGTGGGCCCCCCCCCATTTTTTACCCAGGTGGGCCCCCCATTGTTACCCGGGTTAGCCCCCCCCTTGTTACCAGGTAGTGCCCCATCTGTTAGCCAGGAGTCCCCCCCTTTGGGTTTTCCCCAGGAAAGGAGGGTCCCCATTGGTTGCCAGGTATCCCCCCATCTGTTAGCCACCCCCCCCCCCCCCCCCCCCACCCCCCCCCCCCCCCCCCCCCCCCCCCCCCCCCCCCCCCCCCCCCGGGTATTCCCCCCCTTGTTTAGCCAGGAGTCCCCCCAACTGTTAGCCGGTAGTGCCCCCATTGTACAACCCCCTTCTATTAACCAGGTAGTGCCCCCATCTTTTAAACCCGGGGTAGTCCCCCCATCTTTTACCCAGAAATTCCCCCCCATCTGTTAGCCATTAGTGCCCCCATCTTTTAGCCAGGAGTCCCCTAAACTGTTAGCCAGGTAGTGCCCTAACTTTTAAGCCAGGTAGTGCCCCCACTGTTAGCCAGGTATGTCCCATTGTTAGCCGGGTAGATGTCCCCTTTGGTTTGCCAGGTGATGCCCCCAATTGGTTGCCAGGTAGATTTCCCCATTGGTTGCCGGGTTTTAGTGCCCCCATCTTTTTAGCCAGGTATTGCCCCCATCTTTTTAGCCAGGTATTTCCCCCCTCTCTTGCCAGGAAGTGCCCCCTCAGTTGCCAGCTAGTGCCCCCCCTGTTGCCGGGTTTAGTGCCCCTTTGTTGCCAGGTAGAGGCCCCTAAGCTAATAAAAATAAATAATAAAACCCACTTACCTTACCAGGCTCCGGGCAGCGCGGCCCGTTTCCTGCCGATCTCTTCAGCGGCGCAGGGGGAAGTGAGAGCAGCCGCGCGTCACTCCCCTGCAGCCGCGCGTCACTTCCCCCTGCGCCTCTAAACTGTATGGGGGCGCACACACCGGCGCCGTCCCATACAGGGAGAGGAGGGAGGAGGGAGCGATCCCCCCTGCCTCCTCCCCGCACATGAGCCCGCGGGGTGTGAGCGGCCATTGCGGACGCTTCACCCCTTTTAGGAGCGGTCCGGCGGCGCAAGATAGCGCACCAGCGTACTCTTGCGCGCGGTAAATTTAAAGGACCCCCGCCGCCTGAGGCGGCGGGAGGAATGCCAACTCCCCGGGAGGGCGGGAGGGGACCCCAAAAGCGGGACCCCCCCCAAAAACGGGAGAGTTGGCATGTATGGTTTATTTGCTCTCCCCCTGCTGTTTGTTCTATGTGATAGTAGGGAGTGACGTCATCACACAGGTCGCAGCAGACAGTGAGAGCGTGTGTGTGATCTGATCTTTCAGACAAAAAAAGTAATTATCTCCTGCTAGCAGTTTCAGAGAAGCTTCTGAGCCAATCTAGACTAATAAGCAGAGGTCTGAATACACAGAGTTGAATACATGGAGTGAATACACAGAGCTCTTATGCTAATTACAGACAGCTTTTCCAGGAAGTGACAGAGCATCTTATGAAGGTGAGACAACCCCTTTAAGCCAGTAAACACACTCCTGAATACAAAACTGAAACTGAGAAAACAGGACTGAGGTAAGATGAATGAGACAACCTTTTAAGCCTGCCATGTTGGTGGCATTTCTGCTACAAAGACTGATTTTCTTGTGGCTATTTTATCATCAGAATACAGCAGCCACTCACAAAGTCTACAATATACTATTAGGAGTATACTACGGGATATGTTTTTATACTTCTTTAATAAAAGATTTAAAGGGGTTGTTCTAGCTTGCAGTTTTGTAGAGCTGGCTTTCACAGCCAGCTTCAGGCTCCCACTTCCTGTTCAGGCTGTGGGTGATTGGCATATTAGCTCTACTATTTCTAACTGAACCTATTAGCGGTACATTGGTGATTGAGGACATTGTAAGTGGTTCTATAGCAGTGATTGACATATCAGCTCTGCTATTTCTAGTTGAACCTAATAATGTGATAATGTGTTATTACAAAGGGATCTGGATAAGTTGGAGGCCTGGGCAAGGAAATGGCTGATGAGGTTTAACACAGATAAATGCAAAGGGTTTTGCACATGGGGGAGAAAAATCCATTACAAAGACTACATGTTAAATGGAAAATGGCTGGGTAAAAGTGACATGGAGAAGGACTTCGGGAAACCTGGTGGACAGTAAATTAATTGTAGCAGCCAGTGCCAGCACAGCTGCCAAGGCAAATAGGATCATGGGGTGCATTAAAAGGGTCATAGATGCACATGATGAGAAAATTATTCTCCCATTATACAAGTCACTGGTTAGACCACACATGGAATATTGTGTATAGTTTTGGGCACCAGTTCACAGGAAAGACATTGTAGAGCTTAAACAGGTACAAAGGCGGGCAACAAAAATAATAAAAGGACTGGGTGGACTACAATACCCAGAAAGATTAGCAAGATTAGGGTTATTTAGTTTAGAGAAAAGACGGCTTCGGGGGGGACATAATAAATATGTTTAAATACATCAAAGGTCAATATAGAGATCTCTCCCAAGATTTATTTATACCCAGGACTGTATCTAGAACAAGGGGCATCCTCTACGTCTTGAGGAACGAAAGTTTCTACATAAACATAGAAAGAGATTCTTTACTGTAAGAGCAGTGAGACTGTGGAACTCTCTGCCAGAGGAACTTGTCATGGTGAATTCACTGACGGAGTTCAAGAAGGGCTTGGATGCATTTCTGGAGCGTAATAATATAACAGGTTATAGTGTCTAGGATTCTGGAGGGGGGTCATTGATCCAGGGATTTTTCCGATTGCCAGATTGGAGTCAGGAAGGAATTTTTCCCTAAAATGAGGACAACTGGCTTCTACCTCATTGGGGTTTTTTTTGCCTTCCTCTGGATCAACAACTTAGCACAACAGGCTGAACTGGATGGACGTCTCGTCTTTTTTCGGCCTTACAAACTATGAAACTATGAAACCTGTTAGAGGGACATTGGTGATGAAAGGCTTTTAACTGCAGCGTAGAAGACTACAGAGCTCCAAAGGGTTAAAGCTTGTTAATAAGTTATATAAACAAGCTTCTTTGCCTATGATAAGACACAGCAGAGATTGACATCACCATCCCAGCCAAGGCTCTAGAGCCTGTTAGAACAGAAAGAGATGGTTGGTTACCTAGAAAAGCTTATGTAAACAAGTAGTAAATAAGAACTGTTCTAATACTGAAATGAAGCAAAATCAGAACAGCAATGTATTTGGTAATAGTCTGTATGTACCTTTGCCTACATGTTTAAAGCTAATCATTGCGATGGGAATACTCCTTTAAGACTGGCAAATAACCAGCATACAAAAATTATTTGGCTAAAATCTTAAATTGTTGGTAACAGAAAACCCCAAATATGATTTAAGCCCTATTTTCTTTTAAGGCACAACCTGTCATGACTGACCACCTTTCTGCCATGAGGTAAATATGCAAGTATACGAGACAGACAAGAACACTACTGTTCTCCATGGCATTACAAGTGCATAAGTCATCTGAGCTGGCAGCATAGTTTATGTTGGCACCTGACTCTACCGTGTATAGCTTAAAGATCTGTTTAAAAATCACGTTCACAACCCTTGCAAGAAACCGTCATAGAGTTCACTCCAATGCCTCAGTACACGTGCCGCTATAGCTGCCTTTGTTAATGAACTTGTGGTTCGCTCTCTCTTCAAGAGAGAATTGTATCCTGAAAATCCCTCCATAGCTAAAGAAATCAAGACAAGAATAGAGACGGGAATAGATCTCTGTGTAGGTGTGTAACAATGCCATATACTCTTACAACACCGGATTCATTTCTCATACTGTGTGCACAGGTTGAATGAAGCTTGGCTCATTTAATACATTTCACCCAAAAATTTTAATCTGGTTAATCTTATGATTTTGGGCTAGTTCCTGCACATATTGATGACTATGGTGGCACACACATGCGAGACAGTAAGTTTGCACATTTAAGGGGTATTCTTGTTTCATTAAGGAAGATATTTCTGATTTTTACTTCTTTGGTATAGAACATGTTAAAACCAAATCCAGGGTAGGAGACATTAGGAAACTTCTACTGAAACGGTAGGCATATTGGATTTTTAGGTTAAATTCGAGAATGCTAAATGGCTTAAATTACAAAAAGGATTTATTGTATCATTATTAATTACATGTTTTATGTTGTTTAACTTTCAGCACTGTTGTTTTTAAACTTCTTTGCATCACATGATTGGGATTTAGCACATGTAATCTGTTTTTGAATGTATATAAGCAGCTTTTTAGTATATAGATGTATGCCATGACTAAGGGTTGAATAACCCGAAACGCGTCGGCTGTATTTGCTGATATGTATTTCAAAATGATTTAATAAAATAAACATTTTATAATGGAACCGGAGAATACTTATTGTCTTGTTTCATTGATTAGCTTTAAACAAGTAGGTAAAGATAAAGGAAGACTATTACCAAATACATTGCTGTTCTGATTTTGCTTCTATTCAGCGTTAGAGCGGTTATTTCCTGCTTTTGCACACTAGCTTCCCTAGTTACTGGTCACCTCTCTCTGCTCTTACAGACTTCAGCAGCGGTCAGACTGGTGATTTCACTCCATGCTGTGTTCCTTATCTGGAAAGACTGATCTTGTTTACATGACACGCTAACAAGCTTTAACCCTTTAGAGTTCTGTAGCCTTGTAGACTGCTATATACAAACCTCCATCACCAATGTCCCGCTAATAGGATCAGCTGGAAATAGAAGAGCCAATCACTGCTTTATGACCACCCACAGCCTGATCACGTAGAATAAGTCTGAAGCGGTCAGAAGCCCTGTAAAAACAGCATGGTGAAACAACCTCTTTATAGTAGTATATGACTGATCAAATCACAAAAATGACACAGGCTAGTTAAAAAAACTACTTTTCTACCAAAATGGTGGTAATCTAGCTTCTACACTCTATTAAAAATGTTACGAGGCCACATGTCCCATGTAACGCAACTGCATTTTCTCAGAGCTTCTGTCTGCCAACATATTGCTGCCACAACAGTGTGCTCCTATGCTCATTTTTTTCAAAAAGGTTTTGGAATGTGCAAAACTAAATATTGTTGTCTACATTGTCCATATGGAGGAGTGGCTGCCTCCGTGTTGGTTTTCTGCACTCCACCCAACTTCCCAGTTTTTTAAATGAATCCAGTGTACCTAGTAGCTGGAGCCTTAACTCCCTGAAGTATGGAGGTCTGAACAGACCCTAAAGAGAGGTAACGTCAGTGTAGGTTCCAACCTGTATTTGAGGTCCCCTTGTTGATGGGAGGTGGGCTTAAGCAGTTTTGATCAAAAGTGTGAACTAAGAAATTCAAAAAATGTTTCATGTATCCTAAGTTGCAGAAATGCTTTTTCAAAAATTCCTATGTGCCTTTTGATAGTTCTTTGGTTAATAGTGTGCTGCTGGTATTGGAAAGTGTATGCCAACATATTGGTACTGAGTTTAGGGTGAACAATGAGATACAGAGAATTAGCCACACAAACTGTACATGATTCGGGCTTAAGACAGAGAAAAATGTAAACTCCATTTTATTAATATGTCCTGTACATTTTACAATGAAATCAATTCCTATCTTTCAGCACAAATATGGATCACTTACCTAAAGCTGTCCATAAACACTTGGGGTGACATGGCCGAAAAGTGGCGTATCCATGCCAGTTTTAGGCACATTAAATCAGTGTAAAGTGCGCCTGAAAGTCCGATACTTTCTAAAAACTGGCGTCAGGTATACCTTGCATAGAAAACGTAATGCGCCTAAAAAGGCAAATCGCGTCAAACAAGGCGTACTGCGCAACTCGCGGCACATAGCATATCATTGGTAGTATATGTAATGCGCCTATCGAGGCGCATTGCCCGACAGAGACGCATAACATATAATGCGCCTCAATAGACGCACTGCGTGATGGGGGCGCACATCAAACCATATTTAGGCGCATTACAAAGTGTCGTGCCCGGCGTATAATGCGCCTAGTTTTGGTGTACGACAGTTCATTTACATCAAGAATATGGCGTCAAAAGTGGTTGGCGTGTTGGGACATGTCGCCCTTGGTGTGCACCAAAAAGATCCACTCTCAACTCTCATTCTCAAGAAGATTTTTCCCACTTAGCATGGATTGGGTGGAACCTACACCTATTAGAAATTTATACCATGTCCTCTCGATATGCCATAAATGTCTAAGCCATTTTGGTGCCATAGGTCCAAAGTCAGGGATTTAAGCATGAAAGACCCCCTTCGCTATCCGACCTCACAAAAATTCATTATGATAATTGTTAGATGGACAATCATTAGTTAATTACCTGCCACTGCTCCCCATTTCCCACCAGTACCCATTGCGGTTATACATTTACACAGTCAAACCACATTATTATGACCACTTTCTACTTTTGACGTCAGCTGCGAGTATCTGATGAAGAAAGTTATGTTTCATGGCTTAATGGGAATATAAGGTGTATGATAGGCTGTCTGCACATATCTCCCTTGTTGCTGTCGTGTGTAAAAAGGACGCTGTTTGTGAACTATTTGCATGCTGCTGTGGTGAAAATGAATAGACAAAACTGCATTGGCAGAAAACACTTCAATTTTCACAGCAGTATTAGAATTGGACCTCTGCTAACTGACAAAGGGTTGCTTGTCTGATGAGTTCCATTTTCTGCTTCATCAAACAGGTAGATGTTGGCTTATCAAGCAAGAAATGACAGAACAAACAAACTGCAACCATAGCTGGAAGAACATAAGCTACTGGTAGCAGCATTATTGTCTGGGGAATGTTTACATGGCATTCTCTATGCACACTCATCAATTTGGAAGGCATCTTTAGGTATGGATCCATCCTAGCAAATCATATACACCTATGCTGATTGTCTTTTCTGGGGTGAATGGGATCTGCCAGGAAGACAAGGCTAGAAATGTCTGAAATTGGTTGGAAGAGCATGACCAAGACTTCCAAGTACCACCCTGATCCCCTAATTCCCTAGACTTAAACCCAATTGAGCAACTGTGCAACCACTTGATTGTCGTGTTCGCTCTATGGATCCTCCCCATGCACCCTCCAGCAGCTGTGGGATGCAGTCAGAATGGCTCCAGATACCTGTGACAAGCATACCGAGTCACTTCCAACCTCCCTAGCTGCTACCCATGCCGAATATGGAGGTTACTCTGGATACTAGCTGGTAGTCATAATAATGTGACTCGGCCATGTATGCTACACACTGAACATTTAATTTTACTCTCTAATATTTAACATTTCTGAATGCAGAGACAGTTGTCCACATCCTGTCGCATTGAGCATGCTATCTGATCTGCCTGCAGCATGTTATAGAGAGGAGGGCTGAGCTGATTAATATATTGTTTGGTGGAAACTTATTTTGTAGAAATTGTATTCATTTCATTCTTCGCTTATTCTGGGTTAAGAAGTCCAGTGGGCGGTCTTATGAGTGACTGACAGGTATGCACACTGATAAAAGAAAGGCTGTCAATCACTGATAGCACCGCCTACTGGACTCCTTGAATAAAGAGGGAATTAAATGCATAAATTACAGTTTCTATTGAACTTGCCCCATAGAACAATATATTACCCTGCTTGGCACCTCCTGCTCTATAACATTATTATTATTATTATTTATTTTAGAGCACCATTGATTCCAGAGCGCTGTACATTTATTACAAACATAACATAAGTCAAACAAGTTCAATGCTGACAGTATGTGACAATCAACTGGCACAGAGGGAAAGAGAACCCTGCCTGCGAAGGCTTACAATCTACAAGGATGGGGGAAAGAGACAGAAGGTGGGGGCAGACATGTTTGTGGAGGGTGTGGTGACAGAAGGGGTACTATAGTTTATAGGCTATCCTGAAGAGATGGGTTTTCAGGTTGCTTTTGAAGCTGGTGAAAGTGGAGGAGAGTCTGATGTGTTGGGGCAGTGAGTTCCAGAATATGGGGGAAGCACAGGAGAAATCTTGGAGACGGTTGTGTTAAGAGCTGATAAGGGGAGAGCAGAGAAGAAGGTCCTGTGAGGAGTGGAGAGTGCGTGAGGGGAGATATCTGGAGATTAGGGCAGAGATGTAGGGAGGGGAGAGGTTATGGAGAGCCTTGTAGGTCATGGTTAGCAACTTGAAGTGAATTCGCTGGGCAATGGGTAGCCAGTGAAAGGATTTGCAGAGGGGAGAGGCAGGGGAGTAGTGAGGAGAGAGGTGGATAAGACGGGCGGCAGAGTTGATGATGGATTGAAGGGGAGCAAGAGTGCTAGACGGGAGGCCACAGAGAAGGATGTTGCAGTAGTCTAGGCGGAAGATGACGAGGGCATGGACTAGCATTTTTGTAGTGTCAGGGTTGAGGAATGAGCGGATTCGTGAAATATTTTTCCGGTGGAGGCGGCAGGCGGAGGTGAGGGCTTGGATGTGTGGTTTGAAGGACAAAGCGGAGTCAAGGGTTATCCCAAGGCAGCGGACTTGAGGGACTGGTGAGAGTGTGGAGCCGTTGACTGTAATAGAGAGATCAGGTGGAGGGATGGAGTGGGAGGGTGGAAAGATAATGAATTCCGTTTTCTCTACATTAAGTTTTAGGAGACGGGAGGAGATGAAAGAGGATATGGAGGACAGACAATCTGGGATCTTGGACAGTAAAGAGTTGATGTCAGGGCCAGAGATGTAAAGTTGGGTGTCATCAGCATACAGGTGGTATTGAAAGCCGTGTGATGCTATGAGCTGACCCAGGCCAAGAGTGTAGGTAGAGAAGAGTAGTGGGCCCAGGACTGACCCTTGGGGGACACCAACAGAGAGAGGTCGAGGGGAGGAGGTGGAGCGAGAATGAGAAACGCTGAACGTCCGATCAGAGAGGTACGAGGAGATCCAGGAAAGGGCTGAGTCCATGATGCCGCCAGCTGATCAGATAGCATGGATAATGAAGGGAATATGGTCAGTTGAGTCTTTCTGGCTCAATCCTCTCCTTCCTTTACCTGCCTTAGAGCAGTGTCATAAAAATACCAATACCAAGCCAAAATTGCACCTCGCCCCACTGTTGACTCCCTACTACACCTACCCCTGCTCCCTACCTGATAACCAAGACAAGAGGCAGGATGTAAAACAATAGGGTTCTTCATACTCATTACAAAAACAATAGCACACTATCAACTAAAGAAACTATCAAAGGGGACATAGGAATTTTTGAAAAAGCATTTCTGCTATCTAGGATATATGAATAATTTTTGAGATTCTTAGTTCACATTTTTGATCACAATTGCTTAAGCCCACCTCCGAAACGTCAATGGGACCTCTATGCAGGAGGGTCCTACACTATTTTGTTACCTCTCTTTTGGGGTCTGTTCAGACCTCCACACTTCAGGGAGTGAAGGCACCAGCTTCCAAGTACACCGCATTGATTTAAAAGCCTGTGAAGGCTGGTGGAGTGCAAAAAAACCAAAATGGAGGCAGCCACTCCTCCTTACATAAGCTAGAAACACATCAAAAAACTTTTTTGAAAAAAATGAGCCACTGGTGTGGCAGCAATACACATACACATTCCAAAAACAGTAGCACACTATCAACAAAAGAAACTATCAAAGGGGACATTGGAATTTTTGAAAAAGCATTTCTGCTATCTAGGATACATGAAAATTTTTTGAGGTTCTTCGTTCACATTTTTGATCTGCATTTGAGGTCCCGTTGAAGTTTCGGCGGTGGTTTAAGCAATTTTGATCAAACACCTGAACTAAGAACCTCAAAAATTTTTCATGTATCCTAGATAGAAGAAATGCTTTTTCAAAAATTCCTATGTCCTCTTTGATAGTTTCTTTCGTTGGTAGTGTGCTACTGTTTTTGGAATGTGTATGTATATTGCTGCCACACCAGTGTGCATCTTTGCTCATTTATTTCAAAAAGGTTTATCGATGTGCAAAACCATATATTGTTTTTAGTCTGTATGTGGAGGAGTGGCTGCCTCCATTTTGTTTTTTTGCACTCCACCCACCTTCACAGGCTTTTAAATCAATGCAGTGTGCTCAGAAGCTGGTGCCTTCACTCCCTGAAGTATGTAGGTCTGAACAGACCCCAAAAGAGAGGTAACAAAATAGTGTAGGACCCACCTGCATTTGAGGTCACAATAGGGTTCTAGTCTCAAATGTTGTATAACAGGAAAATACAATAACTATCAAGTCATAGAAAAATAATATGATGGTCAGTTAATTTGTGATCAGTGTTTTCCACTCAATTGTATTTACCACAAGCACCAACAATTATGTCAATTCTCAAACTTTTTAAATCACCTTTTGTGTAACCAAAAATATTGTCACATGTGACCATTTGCAACACATGTTTGATATGTAGAA
>JAODAL010015424.1:0-83926 GCA_025379985.1 Phyllomedusa bahiana | reverse complement strand
TGTATGATAATACATTACACTATGTAAGTATGAAATGGGCTGTTTTGGAGAAACACCCAGTGCGCCTGACAGCAGGCTTACAAAAGACTGGAGTTACTCTAGGTCCCCAGGGCTGACTGCATAAAAATTCCCTAGGCTCCATGGGGTCACCGAGTCCCAGTGCCCCGATGGAGCCCAGGAACCCCCTTTTTGATTATCGTAGTCAGGCCTCAGCAAAAAAGGGTTAAAATGGCGGTGACCAGAGGCTTCATTTGGCCCTGCCATTTTTGGGACTTCAATATTACCCCTAAAGGGATTAAAAAAAAAAAAAAAAAAATTTAAAAAAAATTATAAAAAAATAAAATAGTTAAAAATTTGTGCATAATTACAAAAAAAAATTACAAATTTTTGATCCATATGCCCCAAAAAGTTTTTTAAAATTTTATTTTAAGGGGTAATTTTAGTTTTAAAATGTGAAGGGTTTAAAAAAAAATCATTTAAAATAAATGCAGAAAGCACTTTTTTCGTTTGTCTGACATTTTTTTTTAAAAGAATAGCAGTATTTAAAAATTTAAAACTAAATATCCCCCCAAAAAATCAATTCTCCCGCATAAAGCAAGTCCCAAAAACGCTGCGTCAGATTTTGGGGGGTTAAGCATGGTGGGCCTTTTTATCAAAATGGTCAAATTGTTTGTTTTTGTTAGAAAAAACCAGAGCTCATTTCATTTTTTTTTTACGCTCAAAAAAATTTAAAAGCTAAGTTTGTTTGGTCGCTATGATCTTGATTGGTTGCTAGACTTGATTGGTTGTTTTTGGAAACAGAAACAAATTATTAATAGTATTGATAAATATTGGTTTGGGGGGCCCAGAAAAAACAGCTCTGCCCGGGGCCCAAAATTCGTTAAAGACGGCCTGCCCCTGGCGGTGGAAGAATTATGCGTCATGTGTTCGTCCCTCAATGGGAGTCCAAATGCCCCCTGCGGGGCGCACAGGGGAAACGTCAGGGCAATCATTTCATAATAGCGGGACGTTTCCGGACCGAACTGAATCTTCTTGTTTCGTCTGCTTCGTGTCTGTCGCGACCAATCTTAAAAAAAAAAAAAAAAAAGGGTGCTAGAAAGGAAAAAAAAAGAAAGACGTTTTCTCGTGAAGTATTGATCTCTCGTAAAAGGAGATTTAACCCCAAACCCAAACTTTTCCTTTCCTGAGTTGCACTAGGGCTGCTCGGTTTTATAGTTGTATCAGACAACCTCGTTATGGCTTCACACCTGATCCCCACCAAGGACGGAGATAGGAGCTGCTCCCCACCGGGGACACGTCATCCCAGGGCTATCAGCTATTGGGGCGTTTAAACAAAATTTGAGTGGGAAGAAAGGGATCTGTGCTCCCTAAACCCCCTTAAAGAAGGGTGGGGCCCCCCCTAAGGCTTAGGTCAGGTCATTTCTAAGCCCCCCCAAAAAACCAAGTGTCAAATGATCCCCCCCCAAGTGTCAGCATCTTTTACCCCACCCCCCTCTCCCCCCCAAGTGTCGGCGTCTTATCCGCCCCCCAAGTGTCAGCGCATTACCCTTTCCCCCAAGTTCAGATAATTATCCTTCCCCCAATGTCAGCGTCATTATCCCCCCCCCAAGTTTTGCATAAATTATCCTGCCCCCCCAATGTCAGCATCATTTCCCACCCCCCAAGTGTCACCCATTATCCCCCCCCCAAGTTGGTCCTTACCCCGCCCTAAGTGTCAATCATTTTCCTGTCCGAAAGTGACGTGTCAAACCTCCCCCCAAGGTCGCGTCAATTCCTGCCCCCCAAGTGTCGCATCAATTCCTCCCCCCCCAAGTGTCAGCGTCAATATCCCCCCCAAATTTCAGCTCAATACCTGCCCCCAAGTGTCAGCCAATTATCCTCCCCCAAAGGTCAGCATCATTATCCTGCCCCCCTCTCCCCCCAAATTCGCTCATTACCCTGCCTCGCTCTCTCCCCCCCAAAAAGTCGCATCATTATCCCCCCCCCCATTGGCCAGCGTCTTTAAACCTCCCCCCAAGTTCCAGCGTATTATCCTTCCTCCCTCCCCCCCCCCCCCCCCCCCCCCAAGTGCAGCGCATTACCCTACCCCAATGTCAGCGTCATTATCCTGCTCCCTCTCTCCCCCCAAGTGTCAGCATCTTTATCCACCCCCCAAGTGTCTGCATTTTAAATTGCCTCCATGCCAAGTGTAAACCCACTATTCTGTCCTCTGCTTTCCCACCCCCCCCAAAACCACATCTTTCCCCCCAAGTTTGGGGTGTCATTATTTTCCCCCCCACCCAAGGTCTGTTCTTTATCCTGCCCTCCCACATCCTATTGTAGTGTCATTATCCTGCCCCCCCCAAGGTCATTGTTCTGCCCTCCTTTTTTTCCCAAAATGGGGTTTTGCCATTTTCCTGTCCCCCAATTTTCACACCACTATTGTACCCTCCCCCCAAGTGTCGAATCATTTCCTCCCCATCCCAAGTGTAACACCCTATTCCCCCCTACCCCCCCAAAGTCCCAACTTTATCCCCCCAATTTTCTTTTCCTCCCCTCCCCCAAAGTGTCGCTTCATTACTCTGGTCTCTCCCTTCCCCCAAAAGTGTCAGCACCTCAAAAGTTAACTAGTCCCAGAAATACGGGACCCTGTTTTAGACTGACCATAATGCTGGGTACAGGCAACAACAACTGTCCCCAAACAATTTCTATCCAGAAAAAACCAAAAGACTGGACCCAGAACCCTTAAAGGATAAGACTTAAAGAAGCCCGCCGGGGAAAACCCTCTGCCACTGCGGCGGGGGAAGAGAGATGAAGTCTGAAGACTTTTGTTCAAAATACAATTTTTATTAAGATACAAAATTTTCAAACTTTCAAAAAATACAAAATTTTCAGGTCCATGATACCCCCAGCCTAAAACAAGTTGGGGTCTTCAATTTATTGTCCAAGCCCTTTGTAGAGACAAGAGGTCTTTGCATCTGGTCATTTAAAATCATTTTTGGGGACTCCGCCAAATTTCCAGAAAGGTCTTTGAAGTCTTGAAGCCAATTGCCCCCCATTCCTCCATGGCCCACCATTACAGAGCAGGGGGGCCATTGTATCTGTGGAGAGAAGGAGAAAGATGTTATTTTTTAAACTCGTGTTTACTCACAGAACTTTTTTACAGATGTCAGATGAAAAAATTAGTCTTTGGGCCCCCATTATGAATCGGTCTTGGTCTAAAATCTGTTCCCATGCCCAACCAAGCACCCATTTAATTTCATAAGTGCCCTTGGGAAAAATAAAAAAGGGGCATTGATTTTTTTTATGGGGAACAAAGTGGTTTTAGCCTAGATAGTTTGTCGCCTAAAATTGTTGTCCCAAAAAAACTACAAAAAAATAGAGGTCGGGGAGCACGGGGTCTTTCCTTCCCCTACTTTTCCGAGGCTTTCCCGGTTCTTTCCCTCTTTCCCTTTTCTGGGTTGGGCTATGGAGAATAAAGCCTTCCGGGTCGGAAAGGGACAATTTGTTAACCCTCATCATGGCCATGAACTTAAAGTTCATACAGAAAGCCCAAAACCCCCTCCTTTTTCTTTTGCTCCATTTTATTTGGTCCTTTCCCCCACCGGTCTCTGTCTGAGGCATGCCAGAGTAGAAGATCCAGGTTTCAGAGTGGCCCAAGCGGCATTTCTGTGGCACGTGCTTGAAAAAAAACGACGAGAGGGGCTTTCCACATTTGCTCTTTCAAACCAGTTTCCTCAAACCCTAACCATTTAGGGTCTTTTGGTTGGATTCGACACCACCGTGCAGAAGCGCCTCAAGTAGGCAGTGACCTCCTCCGGGGGAGTATGAGGGTTTGGCACAGCTACAGTCACAAGTCTTTCTTCAAGTATGGAAGAGGGAGAAGGAGTTCTGGGTCCTGATGCCTTCTCCATTGCGTTCTGTGGATGAAGATGAAGAGTCCTACAGAGCGTTCAAGAAGAGTATGATGAGCAGCAAGACAAGACCCTGCTTATATCAGTCTAGGGAGACAAGGGGGAGGTGCTGGGGCCCCAGTGATTGGCTCCTCCAGCATCATGTGGTGAACATCTAATTACCATAACTAAAGCCTAATCCCACTGAGGGGAGACTCCACCACATCTATTGAGAGCTATGCAAACAGTTGAGAAGGGTGCGGGGGAGGAAAGACCCTCATACTCCTCACCTATGGGTAACATTTGCACCAAGCTCTCCGGCACCTCCATGTAATCAGGTCCTATATCTCATAGCCCCGTATTTTTCAATACATTTCATGTACAGCCATCTCTATCTAGAATCTTGAGGGGCTGTCAGGATAAAACATTTATAATTTTTTTAACCCCAAAAAGAGAAAAAAAAAAGTCACTGCACTGTAGATAGGAAGAATATAAATAGATATATACAGTGGTGGCCAAAAGTATTGGCCCCCTCAATTTTGTCAATAATACTCAGTTTCTTTTTCAAAATGATTTCAATCAAAATTCTTTGGTATTAAAATGTTTTATTTATTTTTCTTGCAAGAAAAAACACAAAAAAGAATGAAACAAAAAAAAAACAAATCATTGATGTTTTACACAAAACTCCAAATATGGGCCGGACAAAAGTTTTGGGCGCCCTCAGCCTAATACTTGGTAGCACAACCTTTAGCCAAAATGACTGCGAACAACCGCTCCAGTAACCATCAATGAGGTTCTACAATGCTCTCCTGGAATTTTAGACCATTCTTCTTTGGCAAACTGCTCCAGGTCCCTGAGATGTGAAGGGGGCCTTCTCCAAACGGCCATTTTGAGATCTCTCCACAGGTGTTCTATGGGCTTCAGGTCTGGACTCATTGCTGGCCCCTTTAGAAGTCCCAGTGCTTTCTCTCAAACATTTTTTAAAGTGCCTTTTTGAAGTGTGTTTTGGGTCATTGTCCTGCTGGAAGACCTTTGACCTCTGAGGAGACCCAGTTTTCCCAAACATGGGCCCACATTATGCTGCAGACTTCATAATGCCATGCACACGGTCAAGCAGTCCAGTGCCAGAGGCAGCAAAGCAACCCCAAAACATCAGGGACCCTCCGCCATGTTTGGCTGTAGGGACCGTGTTCTTTTCTTTGAATGCCTCTTTTTTTTTCCTGTAAACTATGTTGATGCCTTTTCCCAAAAAGCTCTACTTTTGTCTCATCTGACCAGAGAACATTCTTCCAAAATGTTTTAGGCTTGGGATGAAGTAGAAAACCGCAATAACTACTTTACATGTTTCACTTTGCAATATACGGTATTCCCATACTCCTCTATGTGTATGCATTCTCAGTATGGCACAGGCTGCTGTCAGCAACACCATGTGCCCTGACTGGAGCCTTATTATGCAGCCAGCCCTGGAGCTATGCTAGGTCTCAGTGTTAGACTGTATAGATATTCCCCAGGCTCCATCAGCCACTGGGAACCCTAATGCAGTTAGGTGGGGGGGGGGGGCGGGGGGGGGTAAAACCTTTGATGATGCCCCAGTCACAAAGATTTAAACATTTAAGAGCAGGGATTGGAAGTTTCCTCTGATTAATACAAGAAGAAAAAAAATATATTCTATCCAGGATTTGTGATTTCTATTTCACTACATACTAGAAAAAATCCCCCTACTCTAAAAATTTTTTATTTTTTATATCAATTAAATTTGGGATATACTCAACGGTGGCTATTCCATTCGCTAAAGATACTCTTTCCCTATGCTTTTTCCTATTTAGCCCTCTTTTTCAGTCACGGAAGCGTCCCGAAAGGGTCGGCCCGACTTTAGATGGCTGACCCTACTAAACCTCTAAAATGCCCCCAAGATTAACTACTTTTCAGGCGTTCGGCTTAAGGGGTTAATGACCAGAATTTTTTTTTAGTTTTTGCCTCCTCGCATTTCACCAGTTGTAACTTTATTTTTTCAATGATGCAGTTGTATGAGGCCTCGTTTTATTCAAGACAAGTTGTACTTTATGGGGGAATAGTTTAAGTACACTTATAAATTGCAGTAATTTTTTTTTTTTTTTTTAATGCACCATTCACATTTCAAACTTAACTTGTTAGATTTATTCTACAGGTTATTACGGTCGTGTGGATACCAAATGTGTAGGTTTTTTGTGCGTGTAATTCATGTCCAATTATTTTTTATTAAATATTTATTTTTATTTTATTTTTTTTACACTTATGGTTTTTTTTTTTGTACTTTTTTTTGACTCCCATGAAGGGAGAATTTGTAAAAAAAAAAAAAATTTTTTTTTTTTTTTTTTTTTTACACTTAGTAATGTATTAGCATATTCATATATGCTAATACATTCTAATCTGTGTCACTGACACAGGCAGTGATTAGGACAGCACACAGTGCGTCCTAGTCACTGGCTTCATACACAGACCGCTCTGGGGCCACGCTAGGTCCCCAGGGCTGACTGTGCAGCCGGTCCCCGGGCTCTGTCGGGTCACCGGGTGTTCCGATCACCTGACAGAGCAGGGGAAACCTTTGATTGCGCTGTGGTAACGCACCGCCGCAATCAAAGGGTTAAAGCATCAGGTTGCGGAGGTTTCCTCTGCTCCCCGATGCCTGCAGGACATGCTCTGGGATCGGGCTGTGTAGTACAGCCCCGATCCTAGCGCAATTGCGGCGCCGGGCGCCGCCAACTTCGATGTCTGCAGCGACGTCTAAAGAAGTCGCTGCAGACGAACGACCTGAAATGCCCGACGCCAAAAGACGGTGCGCGGTCGTTAAGGAGTTAATTGTTAACTAGGACAGGTGTCCATGTATAATTACCACTCTTCCTGATAATATTTTTTGATTTATATAGTGGAATATATAGTACATTAGGGTCCTATGATAGATTATTATATATATATATATATATATATATATATAATCTATCTATCTATCTATATCTTGGTACGACATCACTCCATGACTGCTAAGATAGATAAACAGAGGGTAAAAAAATCATTAATACGACCTTAAACGTCTGCCTTCCCTGACTGAAGAGGGCTAAATAGGAAAAAGCATCGGGAAACAGCATCTTTAGCGATTGGAATAGCCACCATTGAGTATATCCCAATTAATTTTAATCGAATTAAAAAATAAAAGTTAAAGTTTCCTCTGATCCATACTGTTCAGAGAAGTCTCTGGGAATGGAGGTTAACGGCTCCTTTCCTATTAGGCCATGTTCACACCGTACTGCGCGAATTATGGGCTGAAATCCATCCCAGTCATTACGGTAATCCACTATGGATTACGTCTCCTCTCCCTGCTCGGCGAATCCGCCGCGTGGGGAGATAAGCGACGTGTCATTTACTAGCAGCGTATACGCGCCACTAGTAACGATAGTCTATGGGCCGGCGAGGTGCCGCCCCCCGCTCCCTTCCTGTCCATATGGTGTAATTACGCCCTGCAATTAAGCCGTGTGAACATGGCCTTACAGTTGCAACTCTGGAAGCTGCAAACCCTCTGTTTGCAGACTCGTCTTAGTATCGCTATTAACAGAGAACATGATCTATCCAACATCAAGACCGACTGATGGTGGTGGTTAAGGAGTTAAAGCTTCTCTGAAGAAAACTTGGTGTATGTTCACACAGCTTATTGCGGCAAATATACTACGTGCTGCAATATGCCAGGTGTTGGAGCGATGCGCTGATCAGTACGTCTCTCCAAAGCACAGAAGGGAGGAGGGTGGGTGGTTGGAGGCTAGCCACCGGCCCCATAGACATGCATTGTCAGTGGTGCGTATTTGCCGCTAACAATTGACATGTCACTTATCTCCCCACGCGTACATTACGATCGTATGCATGGGGGAGTGGGGAGATTCGGGGGGCGACGCATAGTACATAGCTCAGAGCTATGGATTACCGTAATCGGAGTGTGCATTTTGCCGAGTATGACGCGCAATACGTGCCAAAATAAGCCATGTGAATATACCCTTATACTGCTATGCAACATTTTATATAATTATATAAAAAACCCAACAAAGCACTAATGTTCCCATAGATCCTCAGAGGCGGCCATTGATTTGTATTGTAGAGCAGGGGTGGCTACAGGGAGGGGCCTGTAAAGTGTTACTATGGAGCCCTTGATGCTCATCTTGGCCCCTGCCTACAACTCTCTAGATATACAAAGCTTCTATGATTGAGATATCAGCAATATCATGTGGTTGCTGCTGATCCCAGAAGAAAACCATGGATGGAATAGGTAACCCAACATGTCCAGCCCTGATTTCTGAAGGGACATCTGTCATTTTAGTTGTAGCTACATTTGGGGCAGTTAATTGACAACTAGTTTCAAGGGTTTTTCCGATATGTAAAATTCCTGGTTGTGGCCAACTCAATTAAAGTTCTAGAAGGGTGTCCAGAGTGCCCAGCTGTGTGGAGCTGTGCAAACATGGCCACCTTCCAGTTCTTTGGCCAGAGATGAGCCAGGACATGGGACTACCCCTTTAATGTTACCATACCTGGAAATACAGAGGAGCCCTGCTGAGGGCCAACACCATGTCTGATCTGTGCTCCCAAAGCCCATTCTAATCCAGAAACCCTGAAATGCAAGGCTGTAGAAGAACCAGCCAGCCACTGGAAACCACTTTGCTCCATGCAGGAGCTGAATAAGGTGATGAGAGAAGACTATTTATATGACAAATTTTTTTTTTTATTGAAAATCATTTTATAAATATACAAAGTGTACGTCCAGACTCTTGTAGTAACGAGTGGTCAATATGTACAGAGAAGATCCATCAGTATAGAACAGCCATTTTACCTGTGGAGAGTAGAGGGAACGTGTTAGATTTTAGAGCCTGTATTATACATCACAACTTTCTACAGAGGTCAGATTATTACCAGTAAACTGACATTGGTGTCTAAAGGCAAAGTCTACACACTGCTGTGTAGACTTGTGAACACAAAACCTGCACCAGTGGATTTTCCCATAGCCCTGCACATTGAGGCTATGGGAATTTGGTGGAAGATAGACCATGCTCCATCCTCTGCCAGATGGACTGCGGTTTAGAGAACCCACAATAGAAAATCTGTGCTGTGTAGACAACACAGATAATTCTATTGAGATCTATGGGGCACTGGTTACAGTTGGGTTTTCAGCAGATTTGGTCTTTAGAATCTACCGAAATTCCAACCAAAACCCAGTGCTGTGTAGACAGAGCCTCAATGTACTGGGCTGGCAGAAATCTGGAAAACCAGTGCTGCGTAGACCTAGATTTGTTGTCCCAAAAAAACTACAAAAACTACAGAAGAATTAGGACTGTCGGGGGAGCAGGCTGGAGTCTTACCTTCCTCTACTACTTCGATACCTCTTGGTCCTCCTGTTCCTCTTCAGCCGATCCTGGTCGCTCATGGGTTCTGGAGGCTGAAGCTCTGGAAGATCTGGATATTCACTGGTGGCCATATTTGAACAATCTTCTGCTACACGGTCTAATAGTTTCCTTAGACAGAGAGACACCAGCCGGTCCTTTTCCTTCAGGTCCACCCTGCTCCCGATCTGGGGCATGCCGGGGTAGGTGATCATGGCTTCCGAGTC
Source organism: Phyllomedusa bahiana (assembly GCA_025379985.1). Lineage (NCBI taxonomy): Eukaryota > Metazoa > Chordata > Amphibia > Anura > Hylidae > Phyllomedusa > Phyllomedusa bahiana. The sequence continues at coordinate 74,431 of JAODAL010015424.1, read as the reverse complement.
ACCCAGGCGGCATCTTTGAGGTAGGTGCTGGAAGCCAGATGGAGAGGAGTCTCTCCACAACCTGACGGTTACGGACCAGCTTCCAGTCCAGAATCCAAATCCATTGAGGGCCTTGGTAGGCACCGTCAGCACCGTGCAGAAGCGCCTCAAGAAGGCCGTGATCTCCTCCTCAGGTGTATGGGTATTGCGCAGAGATACAGTCAAGTGCGCCTCAAGTCCATTAGAGGGAGAAGGTGTTCGGTGTCCGGATATCATCTCCATTGCTGTATACCTGCTGTTGAAGCCGAGGAGTCCTACAGAGAGTTCAAAAAGAGAGAGTGATGAGCAGCAGGACAAGACCCTGGCTTATATCTGTGTAGGGAGACAAGGGGCAGGGACTGCTGCGATTGGCTCCTCCACCATCAGGTAGTGAAAATCTAATTAACAAAACAAAAGCCTATTCAAATCAGTACAAACCAAAATCACAATGAGGGGAGGCTACACCAGCATTATCTATCCCCAAGCACCTCACCTGCATGTGACATTCCCACCCAGCTCTAGCATGTCCATGTGCTCTGAATCTCAGAGATGGACAGATAGGACATGTATAGAAGATATATCGAAATCTGTAATCTCAATACAGATCAACATGAATTTACTGATATTTTAGTAAGGCCAGGGTAGGGAAGAAAAAAAAAAAAAAAAAAAAAAAAAAAAAAAAAGGAGGTCCTTGCACTGTAGAGAGGCAGAGTATGGATATATAGATGGGGTTGGGTTGTGTATTGTAACTTGAAATCTTTCCCTTTGAGTGTAAGGAGTGCATATAATATATGGGTTTCTCTATTAGAATATCAAAGTTACTTTAGGTCTATAATGCAAGTACATTTTTTCAAGTGCAGCAGCAGAGGCGATGGTTTCCATCACATCAGGCGATTTCTCCTAAGTCTAGTCAATAGATAGACACATTATCCATCTTTGAGAGAGATCTGTCCTTTTATTAATCTAAACAAACATCTGCTATGTCAGGTGACACTTTAGTCTTTTTTCCCTCATATACAGCAGTTAACATTAGGTCTACACAGCTTCATTAAAATACCAATTGGAAATCGGACAGTATTGTAACTTCGATGCACTGCAAAATCCTTGGTTGGATTTCCTGCCGGCCCCGTACATTGAGGCTATGGAAATCCAATGGGAAGATAGAACATTCTCTCCCCCTGGTGATCTAAAAATCCTTGGGAGGGGAGGAGCAGTAAAAAAAAAAAAAAAAAAAAAAAAAAACACGAAAAAAAAAAACACCACCACTGGGCGGTAAACAACACTTTTTTTTTTTTATTGACTTGGGTACAGTCGGATTTTCCCTGGATTCCGAAAGCCCTAAATGATCAAAAACCAGCCTGGGGCTTTCCTCTTCTCTCTTGAATCTTAATATTGGCAAATTATATTCTGTAGACCAATCCTGATTATACTGGAAAAATATTCAATACTGTTGAAAACTACTTCACTATAGCCAGACCGGCACTAAGGGAGTCTGACAGAGCTACAAACAAATAGGTTTTTGTTTCTTTTAAAGGGGTTGTCTCACTACACTGATTCATCTGACCTCAGTCCTGTTTCCTTGGTTTCATTTTGAATTCAGGGGTGTGTTTACTGGCTTCTACTAGGCTGCAGTGGAAGCCAGGTCTGTAGCTATAACAACCAGTGCTGGCAGCCTATCAGGAGAGATCGAACAGGTCTGTAGCTATAGCAACCAGTGCTGGCAGCCTATCGGGAGAGATCGGACAGGTCTGTTACTATAGCAACCTGAGGAGCTGATGCAGCCCATACAAGAGGGGATATCTAGACACTGTTAATGGAGACATTGCAAAGTGACTTATTTTTGCAAGATCTTTAACAAACAGCAATGCTTGTAGTGAGACGACCCCTTTAAGGCCATGTCTACACAGCTCTGGTTGGATTTTTGGTGGATTCAGTCACGAGTTTGCCGAAAATCCGAGCGGTCTACACAGCACAGATTTTCTACGATGGGAGTTCTAAACCGCTTTTTTTGGATTTTCTATGGTATTTTCCTCACTAGGAGTATATAAGGCTTTGCCTGCACAGCTATCTGTATCATTGAGCATCTCCACATAACCAGTCTGTAGACCCAGTGATCAATAGGTCATTGTTTCTCCACCAAAAGTAGATAAGTTTCTATTGTCCAGTCCATCTATGTATTATACCTGCCCTTATATGACCCTCACTTTCCATCTCGGTCGGTCCCACCGTCTCCCATCTAATCACTTGGATACATGGTTTTCTGTATCCAATAACCAAGGATTATGACGACCAGGATAGAAGATATTTTTCTATTAATCAATCCATTAATGTTTTTATCAATACAAAAATATTATAAGACAGGAAACCAGTGGGATCTTCCCTTAGGTCTGAAGAGGAACCATCACAACCAACATCTCCCACTGTCTATGGTGTCAGATTGGGTAAACCTGATTTACATTAAAGTCCGCACACAAAGCCCCCATGATCTAGACCTGTGTAATGTAAATCCGATTTGAATCAACCTGATTGTGAGAGAACAATCCCACATGGAACTTAACAATAAGAGCCCCCCCCCCTCCCATACAGTTTATACTTTTCCCCTACAATAGTATCAATGTGCTCTGCCCCTCCACCATTGTGGTGCAAAATTGATTTACTACCTGATGCACACAGTCTATTCAGGTACAAGCTACACCCAAAAGATAAGATGAAGTCTCCCTCCATATTGCCTCCCCCCATCCTGATGAAGCATGCAAAACATCAAGTTAATACAAACACCAACATTTTCAAGATGTGTATAACATGACACTTAATAGTCCAAGTACCTATATAATATCCAGTTTAGAAGGACATGGAGTAAAGTTTTCCTATCCAGAAGCTATCTACCCAACTATCCATGTATCTCAGCTATCCAGCCATAGAGTCCTCCCTCATCCACAGGACACTGCAGAGGTAGAATGGTAGGGCTACATTATCCTAGGTAGAGGTCAGTCATGGCTTGTATACTTGAGGTGCTGTATACACGTAGTACAATGTCCCAGCTCCATGTACAGGAGCAGTTGGTGTAGTGACTGGGTAACATGGTGTGGATAATGCAGACCCCGTCTATAGGACCATCTGAGGGGCTTATAGTAGCTGTTCCTTCTAAATTTGAACAGAGATCTAGAGTCCATAGCTATGGGTATATGTAAAAGTAGGCACGTTATATATAGATATAGTTCACCACAAAGCGATGCCAAGACCAACCGCTGCATAAAGGATCAGTTATAGGAGGCTATCCATAAAATCAGAGAACTCCCATTGGTGGCATTCTACTAGCTAACCAGAGCCGTCTTGACAGCATTATGGGCCCCTTTGCACAGGAGTGCAGAGGACCCTGCCCAAATACATGATATCAACAGGCCATGCCAGTAGCCATGCCCAAACATGGCACCAGATGAGGCCCTGCCTGTAACCACCCTGAGCACACCCAGATCATGCCACCTGTTGATGTAGGCAGCTTGCTGCCTACATGACTAATTGATAGGGCAAGGAGACGATGCGCCACCATAGTTTTAAACTGTTTGCACATCCTAACACAAATATAAGCAGCCTCAACCCAAGAATCCAAAGCATGTGCTCTAGATACCTGGGAAATACATTCACCACCTGGGGCCTCTATGCTTGTGGGGCCCCCAGGTAAGTGCCTGGTGTGTCCAATGGATAAGATGGCCCTGTATCTAACACCAATATGTTCTTCCCTATAGAGCAAAAACATTGCACCTCACCCTCTGGGCCCCAGCTACTATGTCTATAGTCACTACTATGACAATCCTAAACCACTTGAGCCAAAACAAGTGATGACCCTCTGCTTTCATGTATTTATATTAGGTCTATATCGTAAGAATTTATGGGGGAGGGGAGGGATAATATCTCCATCCCATGTGAAGAGCTGCAGGATGACCCCCACATAGCAGTGACTAGCCATCATCATATGGGGGATCCTGGGAGGTAATCAGTAAGCGATTGGATATACAAGGCTCCGGCTACCTGAGCTTCTGCCAGATACTCTGCAAAGTCTATTGTGCCTCATGGATAATTCCAGAGGACAGAAGGCGGACATCGGATACAGACTGCTGGGGTAGACAATGGGGAGGTGTAAGAAATGATGGGGCCCGAGGCCTGCTAATGTCCAGGTTCAAGGTCAATAGACCCAGCCACTGAGAAACAGCAGCTGTGGCCTGCCCGATGCAGGCAGCGGCTCAGACAGGACAGTCTGGTTCCTCTGATCCAGACCGTTTGTCCCCATTGAGGATGTGGTGCAGTGTGAGGTCATTGCTCTATAGCCTGTACTATGCCCTGAGCCCATGAATACTCTTACAGCCCAGTAGATGCAGAAGTGGTGTCCCAGAGCAGGCCACTCTGGACAAGAGAAGTGGGCGGAAAGGCGACAGGAGCTTCTAAATTTAAAGATATAAATAACTCCCCATCTACATACCCAATAACTAAGGGGGGGAGGGGGGAATCGTGTTCCATTTATATGAAGTGTATTTCACATTCATCGAGCAAAGTAAATGGGTAAACCAGTAAAATCTGTCACAGCTACTGGTGACCTTTTCAACTGCATCAGGGCCCCTGGACAATGCACTGCATTGGGCCTTCCCCAGTGACTTTACTCCAGGCAGCACTTCTTAGCACCCTCAAACACACCTAATCACCCACTTCTGCTGCCAATAGTATATCTGAAAAATTGCTGGAGTGAAGAACGCTTGGAATTTCTTCATGTATTTAGGGTTGATCCATCTTGGCAGCTGCTGGTTCACTTCTGGGTGTTTATAGAACATAGGATTGGGGGGGGGGGGGTTATCAGGGTCTAGAAAAGAGCAATAAAATATAGGGTGTGTAAATACAAGACAATTTTCTATGTAGGATGCCTTTAAATGGTCATATAGTTAAACCACTATTACCATCACACTGACCACATAGGGCTCTTATACAACTCCCATTAGGTACAATAAGCAAAGACCACTGAGCAACTGGTATCAGCCGCCAATACCTTCCTGGTTTGGAGCAGCTCAGCTACCAAGTCTGCTCCATACCTCCCAATGGCCTTTTGGTTTTTAACCCACGTTTCTTTGAAGGTCTTTTTTTTTTCAGATGGGAAAATCTATTTGCATTAATAAACTTCCTATATTGCTTTCAATATACCAGTCTGGTTTCTAAATAGCTTAAATATTTTTTCATTTTGTGAAGTGTAGACCTTAAATGTCTAATACAAATTGGACCCTTCACTTCCAGGTGCCCTGCTTTGACCATCTTATGTCAGTAGGAGAGTATGCATACCTCCCAATTTTGTAACAGGTGTATATCAAGCAGTGGCGTAACTACCGGGGTAGCAGTTGCTACGAGGCCCCTGCGCTTAGGGGGTCCCCGGGGCAGCTGCTACTGCGTCCGCTACCCCGGTAATGCCGCTCCTGGGCCCGCCGGCAGTGAACTTAACAGTTCACTGCGGCGGGCGGGGAGCTGCGGGGCCCAGCGCATACTCCTCTGAACGCCCGGGCCCCCCGGCCCCGAGCGTTCAGAGGCAGCACTGCTCAGTAGTAGCAGGGACGGAGCGCCGATCGTCCGCTCTGTTACTTCCCTGCCGGCCTCTGTGGTCACGTGGGCGCGCGTGGTGACGTCACATCACCGCGCCGCCCGCGCTGAGCGCAGAGGCTGCAGGGAGAGCAGCAGAGCGGAGGCGAGCGGCGCATCGGGTGGAGTCGTGGAACCGAGGTGAGTAATGTTGTTTCTTATTTTATCTACCCCATTTGCTGCCTATACCCCCCATATGCCTACCTATACCCCCCCCATATGCCTGCCTATAGCCCCCCATCTGCCTGCCTGCATACCCCCACAAGCCTGCCGGTCTACTTATATGGGGCCCCTGAGGCTACCTAAACTCTACCTATATGGCCCCTATAGCCCACCTAACCCTGTCTACCTGTATGGCTCCCTATAGCTACCTAAACCCTGCCTGCCTATATGGGCACTCTATTGGCTACCTAAACCTTGCCTATTTGGGGCCCCATATATCCTATCTAAGCCATGCCTGCCTAATGGACCCATAGAGCCAGGGGGCAGGTGCTGGAAAAAGTCAGGATTCTAGATATTTGTGTCTAAATCTGCAGGGACAAGTGGTCGGGAGACGTCATCATTGAAGTCTGGACGGGATGCAGAACAAAAAGAGAAAGTCAATGACTGGTCAGAGAAACGTCACCTGTGTGAGTCACAAGATGTAACTGCACTGTAATCACTTATATGTCTGCACAGGCTGTGTGTACACTGGGTGGTCTACACTATATGGTCACTGTTATGGTGGTTATATATAGTCTGCAGAGCCTGTGTACATTGGTGTCTACCATTATATGGTCACTGTATGGTGGTTATATACCGTCTGCAGAGCCTGTGTACACTGGTGTCTACCACTATATGGTCACTGTATGGGGCTAATATACAGTCTGCAGAGCCTGTGTACACTAGTATATACCACTTTATGGTTACTATATTATTATTAGACAGTATTGGTCTTTGTGTACTGATCAGTAATAGTGTAGGGGTATTATTCAGTCACTATGTGGTGGTAATTTGTGGTCGTGTTCTGGCGGTATAATCAGGTCCTTATGTAATAGCATTATTGGTAATGTTGGTCTTAGTATAGTGGGATTTGTTTGGTAGCAGTATGATGGTGATATGTATGGTGAGGTATTTGCCCCTTGTATTATCTACATTATCTAACAGCATGTCCTGGTACATGGTCGTGGTCAGGGAGGGGGGGGGGGGGGGGGGGGAGAGAGCCCATCCAAAAGTTTGCTATGGGGCCCTGGCTTCTCTAGTTACGCCCCTTATATCAAGGGTCAGTAATCTGTTGAGACAATAGGTCATACATACAACGTGAATAAAATTATGTTACATAGACACAGTGGAAAAAAATAAATAAACAGTATAAAGGATACAAACTTATTTAGAGAGCCAACAGACCCATTTGGAGAAAGCTGCACAATAGTTTTGGGTCTTTACTGGTGGAAGGGTCAATTACAGGAGCCCCAGATCTCCCACCCAATGGGTCTCCGATTTTTTTATACAGCCTCTAGTTTGTGCTCACTCTTCTGGCAGAGACTCTGTAGGACTTTTCGGCTCCATACACTGCCCAGCAGAAATCTTCTGAGCGCCATCTCCCGTCACCTGGAAGGTAAAAGTACAGTACTTAGTATAGCTTCCAATATACCTTATTACATTTCTGGTTTGTTACATGGTCTCTAATACCATCTTTATGCTTACAAGTTGTATTATAACCTACATGTCTAGTCTAGAATGGACAGTCCAGATTACTTCTGATTGGGCTCATCAGGAGGTGCCCTCTGTGGCATTAGACTCCATTAAGGGGGAATTCCACTATGGACATTAGTTACTAACTTAACACGTCCGGATAAAATGTTGATGCTTACAAATTGTAGGTTTCAGAACATAAGTTTTCTCTGGGTTGTCCATTAGAAATTTCTATGACTGGTGCATTGCGCTACAGGAGGATACAGTCCATGTGGGGCAGAAGTTCCCATCTCCGTTACATTGAATGGTTTCTCCATAGAGTAGAGCAGCGGATGGTTTGTTGCTTTGGACGTCAAGTTTTCAGATCCTTCCCATACCAGAGGCTCATGTGCCCCCTCATCCCATGACAGATCCTTACTGGGAATAAATGCAAATAACACATTGTCTATGTCTAGTCTCATGTGGCCGGTTTTTTTTTTTTTTTTTTTAAAGCTGCAAATTCACATTTTATAAGATATAAGGTCTTGGGATTACTCTACTGGACTCCTTTATCACTAAAGCATCCCCCCCCCCACAATAAAAGTACAAATCTTGCAATAAAGAGGCAACATTGAAGTCAGGGAGCCAAGATCTGGAGGCTGCTTCTTTATATTCATATAAAAAAGTTTAAAACCATGTCTCCTTGTTGCTATCGAGACTCATTGAAGACCACAATGTATCTTCTGACTTGAGAATGGACAGGAGAAAATTCCAGAGAGTCCAAAACCAAAGACTTCCTTCGCTGCAGACATAAAACAAGGGATAATTTCTATGGAAACCCCTCATACACCATGGAAGGTCACTGCTTTATGTAGACGCTTCTGCACTGTGGAGATATTCTACCAAGAACCTGTATGAGGTGGTCTTCTGGACAGAGAACTGGTCTGACTGTCAAGCTATGGAGAGACCTGGCCTCATCTGATGCCTCCAGCACCTGCCCCATGTTTCCCTACACAGATAAACCTGAGTCCTTGGTGCCCACTCTTAACTTTTTAGGCCTCGACTTCTCTTCAGAAGGTACAACACTATGGAGAAAGTGTCATCAGAACCTAGATCCACCCGACTCTCTCTACTTGAAGAGCGTAAACACTTGTGACCATCAGTGAGACATCCTAATACATCCAGGGAGGAGGTGGTGGATTTTAAGTCCCTCTGGATGGTAACAAAAAGGATTACCAAGATCCTCAATTGCTATGGAAAGGACCTGGTCAGAAGTAATCAGACAAAGGAAAGACCCCTCCACATCAGGTTTCAACCACTTCCCTCACAAGATGCAGTTTGTGGTACAGAGGCACTCATTAATTCCTCTGATATGGCCCTCATTGAGGGAAGGAGAGAAGAGACCACTTTGTGTCTTAGGTGCAAGTGTTTGGACCATGTAATTGAGGACTGTCAAGAGTACGACCACCTATGACCATGCAGGCCTGGCAGAGCGTCCACCTCTGAGCATGATCTACCGGGACTGGCTGCAGAGAGCCAAGAAAGAAAAAACAATTGAAAGATTAGCAGAAGCCAGGACAGTGGCCTGCTCCCCACCATTTGGTTCCTCTGTAGTTTTTGTATATTGTCACCCAATTATCCCAAAGAGAAATACACTAGTGTAGAAGTGGCCGATCTTACAGTTTTACCATCTGGTAACAAATGCCTAGTTTTTAATTACTCTGCTATCTCCAACTAAAACCATTAAATTCATAACATTCATTTCAGACCAATTAAAGCGCCCACGCCACCAATAGAGGCCATTTACAGTCTAATAGTCTCAAATCTATCCAAAGCAGACTGCTGCTCTTAACTAAACTACACACGGTGGTGAATCTGCAGTGTAGATCCTCTTCGATGCAGTCAGGTGATGTGAAAGAAAGTTTAATACAAAGTTATCGCGCCCATCCCTCAACATGTTCCACCATGTAAACATGGCTTCCTCAGGTATTGGGGGTATAAAGCAGTGTTTACATAACAAACCATGTTAAAGGGGAGGAGGAAAAGGCCAATTAAGAAAATTCAATTTCAGATCACCTCTGAATGAATCTAACTGGTGACAAGTGGCAGAGACTCCACTTCAGTTTACTAGGATTGATGTATAATACGCCCTTTTTGGGTTTGTCACATCACAACTCCAAAAACCATAACCCCTTCTCTACTCTCCACCGGTAAAATGGCTCCATGTTCTTCTATACTGGTGGAGACCATGGCTGAACCGGTCCTCATCGGGAAAAAAAAAAAAAAAAGAAAAAAAAAAAACTCAACACAATCTATATCTGGTCATGGCTAAGTTCAAGAAGACCAGCAAAGACTTGTTGTTACTACAATGGTGCTTCTACCTAGATCAACATTTTATAGGACTGGGAGATATTACGGAAACTGATCTTCTGTATAGGATCAGTTTTCCAAATAAAAAAAAAAAAAAAAAAAAAAAAAGTCTTCTCATGTTTGTCACCTTCTGGACTTGCCCTGGGGTGGAGAGGAAGATTTTATGTTTTAATTTTAGATTACATCCATAATTTATACTCTTAGAGATTCCAATGTAGATTATAGTGTTAACCAAACCTGATGTTACCACAATGTCATTGCAGTGTCCACCATATAAACCCAGCCTGGAAGAATAATAATGCTAATAATAATTCTAATACCACTAATAATAATTTTAATATTACTTTGAGAAGCAGGTTTTATCCCACTTTGATTGGGTTATTTTATTTTGCATTTGTAAACAGGGACCTGGGTCTCACTGCCACCTGTGAATTCTCCACCTCTACTAAAATCATTTTTTCCCTTTGCTACATTCTTTTTCCAGAAAGACTTATTGAAGACCATGTTGGAATCTCCTTCTGTCCATCCTAAAGTCAGGAGAGATGGGTCCAGACCCAAATCTTCCTCCTCTGTTGACAAACTATCACTTGTCGCATCTCTAGGAAAACCCCTCATACACCAGGAAAGGAGGTGGCTACCCTATGGGGGAAACTTTTGCACAGTGGGGAGCGATTCTAAACCAAAAACCTGGGGAAACATCTTCTAGAAACCCAGAAACTGGTCGTGACTGTCAAGCTATGGAGAACCTTCCTATAGATTGGCCGCCCGACCTCCATGTCTCCATACACAGATATAAACCAGGCTCTCGTTTCGCTGCTCGCACTTTTTAAACTGTAGAATTCATCAACAGAAGGTACAAGGCAATGGGACACAAACCCCATGCTTTTCCCCACTCAGAAGTTGAAAAGGGGCATGTACCACAGTTTCAATAACCAAAACCAGGGGAAGGGGGTCAAAGCCTTTCTTGAGGAAAACCCCCACCAAAAATCCTAATCTAAAGGCTTTCATTGAACTGGGGTTTGTAAGCAAAAAAGCCTGGGGAAAAGGGGCCCCTCCCAGCTGTTTTTCCCGCACTTGCCCCAATTACTGCTTGGGGAACAGGGGGCCCCCCAGGAAAAAAATGGCAGGCTTTTTTTAAATTGAAAAAAAAAATGTAAAAAATTTAAATTTAAAAAAGTCCCAAAAATACAAGACTTTTAAGACAGCGTTTTACTACTTGCTTATGGGGGAGAACATTCCATGTAAGGGGGTTAAAAAATTTGGGGGGGGAAAAAACGTATTTCATCGAGTAAAATCACTCATAGCTTGGGTCGCTCCCCGGGGTTGGAGCACGGCAGGGAAACCCTGACAGGCGGCGTGGCGGGGGCTTTACGACTATTGGGGGGGCCCCCCCCTTTCTAAGCTTGAGAAAGGGGGGGGGGTTCCCCCAAACGTCGTCCCCCTCCCACGCCCGCCTGTCAGTACTGCCGGGCCCCAACCCGGAGCGACCAGAGCAAAGCAGTCGCAGTACGCGGGATGAAAATTCGCTTTCCAACATCTATTTTTCCCGGGTTTACAAAGGGAAAATGTTCCCCCAAACCAAAAACGCAAGAAATTAAAAACTCCCGGTCATTCAAATTTTATTTATGGGACTTTTTAATAAATTTTTCTACATTTTTTTGGCAATTTAAAAAGCCTCCCCTTTTTTTTCTGCTGTTGACTGTTGTTGAGGGTTGAGGAGCCCTGGCAAAGGCAGACTTGCCCTATACGGTCTTTGTATTTATATAAAATTAGCTACGTTGAAAAAAAAATTTGCATTGGGGAACGAGGCCCTCATTATTTAAATTATTGGCCACACTCGAGAGCAAATGGCCCAAATTAAAAAAGGAGTGGCGGGGTTTATCTTTTTTGCTTGGGCGTAAATGACCATTTTGTTTAGGACTGTTAAAGGGGAAAACCACCTGTACCCAAGATGAACAAAAAAAAGGGAACCCCCTTTCAATGCACCATAAAAAACCTGGGGCCCGGGTTGGGGTTTATGGGAAGACTCCTCATCTGAAGAATACTGACCTCCAAGTCTCCAGCACCTATCCAGAAAATGCATCTTTTGGAACGGAGGCTTGTGCATGAAAAAAATGCCCCCAGAAATTTGTGCCCCAAAGGGAGTCCCAAACGTCCCCAGTTCAAAAAAAGGGCCCCCCAGGCCATTTTTCCAGTCCCCTCTAGACAATGAAACATAAAGATTGAATGTGGAGAAAGGTATGGTATGCAGATATGGTGTGCTGATCAGGACATCCCCTCTGTGGCTTTAGAATCCCCTAAAGGGTTATTTTCACCCTGAAACCTTTAAAGGGGTTAAAGTCCACTCCCCCCTTTAAAGGCAATACAAAACCTGTTAAAAATTTTTGCACAAAAATGGCTATGAACCAAAACCTTTCTTTTCTCCCCCAATTTGGGGTTTTTTGATCATTTGCACATTTCTCTGCTCGTCCTGTGACCTCAGTGTGCAGTTTTAATTTTAAAGCCCAAAAAAAAATCGGGGAATATGTAAGGTACCAGCTAGTAATACTTACTGCTTCAAACCCTACCATCCCCTCCTGCCGAAATCTCTACCTCCATTTAACTTAAACCAGTTGCCTCTCCCCAAACCTCTGCTGGGAAGTGAGCCCTTTATCTTCCCATTTTTCCTGTTTGGGCCCTGCCCCCACGACCTTTCCCACTTCCGCCCCTCCTCAAAAAAGACCCAACGACCCTATCCTACCACCTGCTAACCCTCTCTTGTTAGCTACTGGGACATGTTCCATAACCCCAGACAAATTCAGCACATCCCACTGTCGTATCTCCCTTCTCTTACTGATCCACCACAAGCTCATTTAACCCTAAAGCAGATCCCTTCATCTAGACTCCCTCTGGAACAGTGTGTGCAAACTCTCCAATTTCACACTTTTATTCCACAACTTATCCTTCCGAGGCCTGACCAACACCCTCTTGACAGCCTCTCTTGCTGCACTCTCCTTTGGTAGCCTCCAGTTTACTCATGCTCCAAAATGGAAAACAACCTGGAAAAGGGGGTCAGCCTTTCCTGGTAACACCTCCCCTTTATTGTACTCAGCAAAAATTTACCCCCACAACCTCCAAGGGGGCGTTTTTCCCCACCACCAAGCCGGACCCCACCCCCCGCCACTTTGCTTCAGGCACTCATTCCTTTCCCCGATTTCCCCCACAGCAGAGAGAAAAAACCCTCAACAATCCCAATTAGCCCTTCAAACCCCCAATATAGTTCCCTCCTCCTGCAGCCTTTGTATCACTCTGGGGGCCACCAAAATAAAGGGACACTGCACCTGGTGTTCACCTGCCTCTGCCCCTTTACCAGCACCTCTTCCCACAGCAGACCATGATCTAACCTCCACCCTCCAGTCCCGTACAGCCCTATGTCCTCACTTGACTCCGAGCACCCACTCAGTAAACACATCACCACTACCTTTTTCCCTCCCTTTTAAAACCCCCCCCTCCCCTCACCCTTTAAAAGCGGCCCCGTAACTAAACCCAAAGGGAGCTTCCAGAGTTGCCAGACCCTGCTGGAAAAATCCGTCCAGGGGACCATGGCTACAATTTTCCCTCACCCCGAGTCCACTCACTTCAGGCAAACCATTACTTCACCAAGGTCATATTTGCTTGTCTGCACCCCAAAGGAGAACAATTCAACCCTTTCCTCTTCCCCAATCCCCCTCCATCTCTCTAGGGGGATGTTGCCGCTTTCTTCATAAATGAAGAGTTCCATCCCCAGTTTTAGACACCTGCATAGTGTATACAAGGCCATAACCTTCATATTTCCCTTCTCCCCCAGATAAGATGCCTGGACTCTCCCATCCAGATAGAAGGGAGGAGCTGCTGCCGCTGTGAGATTCCAAAAACAGAATCCGGTTGAGCCGTTCAGAGATCTTGGCAGTGATCCCTTTGACTTGGGTCTATTTACACCGGATTATGGAACAGCTTTTGAAGTGATAAAGGAGGAGATGACAGAAGCTGATAGAGCAAACCTCAAAGCCCTGACCAGGTCTTCCTTCACATGTACATTAAGGTTTTGGACTAGAGATCCCGGAAAACCCACTGCAATATATGATCTCCACCCATATCAGATACCTGGATTCACTGATCAATGAGCTCCACACGCCAGTATTTAAGCAACAGCTTTTGAAGTGATACCTTGCCAAGAATATATTGGGCACTGGTATCCTGAGAAGCCAATGAAAGGATGAGACTACAGGTAACTCATCAGGTCTATTACAGCACTTTTATCTGCATTTATAGGGATGTGGTAACAAGTCCATTAATTATACATCTGCAATTTCATAACGTTACTAAATTGGCCGATATGAGAATATAATCAGCTGTTGCCAGACCGAGATCAATATAACCTCCTGGACCTAAGGGCTCAAATTTGCTTTTTGAGGTGTATCAGCCATGAAAGAGGTGATCAAGGTTGTGTTCTTTTCAGGGCTCCACAGCTACATCCATGACCCCATCTCTGGAGCCTGGCATGTAGCATTTTCCAGTTCTACCACAACAGATTTACTAACAGTTACTATGGGGTGGCAGCATATACTGCAGACTTTCCAGAAACAATAGGATGTCTAACCATTTAATCATAAAAGAATTGGAGACAAGTCAGCAGCAATGAGCTGGGCTGAGAGATTCTAGTTTTCCAGTACAAAGATCATGAGTGAGGACCAATAAGTGATGGATTTCCAACTCTCCTTAGCATCTATCATAGAATTATTCATGAGACACAAGATGGTGGAGGAGCCAATCACAGGGGCCCCAGCACCTCCATCATGTCTCCCTATACATACACCAGGGTCTTATCTGGGTGCTAGTCACTCCCTTGGAGAACCCTGTAGGACTTGTTTTCTCCATTGCTTTGTACCTTCAGAAGTATACCATGCATTTCTGCTCTTTCAATAGCAAGTTCCATCTGTGAAATCCTAATACACTCATTTATGAAGGTGGCCACTTACTCAGTCTCCTGTGGACAGTGACAAAGTTCTACCAAGATCCTCAATACCTTTGTTTTGAGAATGGGACCTGGTCTGCAATTAATCAAGCTGAGATAAGACCCATCCACATCTGATAGTTTCCATCACTTCTCTCAAAGATGCATCTTTGGGGACAGAGGCCCTCATTACCACCTCTGGTATGCCCCACATCAAGGACAAGCCCCAAGAGAAGAGACCGGCTGGTGTTTGTCTAAGGCTACCAGTATTTAGGCCATGTAGCAGAAGACTGTCAGAGTTTGACCATCCAGACATGTTATAGTGTTCACCTGGAAGCCTGATCTACCAGGACTGGCTGCAGTAAGCCAAAAGGACCAAAAACCATTGGAAAAATTAGTGCACGTCAATGGCCTCAGATTCCTCTGTAGTTTACAGAGTTTTGGTATAGTGTCAACCAATTGTCCCCAAAAGAAATCCCCTAGTGGAGAAGCCATGACTACTTCACCATCTAGTAACAAAATGCCTAGCTTAACCCCTCTGCTCAAAAACCATTAATACAGAACAATTCAGACCAATTAATACTCCCACACTGCTCTGATACAACTGAGAATATGACTGTTGTAGACAACCTCAAAGTCAACTGCTGCTCTACTACATGTGGTGTATCTGCAGTATACAGCCTCTTTAGAGGTCTTCAACGAGGAGGGACACTCAGGGTTATATAGCGGTGTGTACTTGGCAAAACAGTTGGAGGAGGGTTGAAAAAGGACTTTAGATTAATTCAGTGGTGATAGGAAATTAAATTTTAATCTAATTAGATGACAGCAAGTGAAAGTCTCCACTGCAGTTTCCTGGAATAACCGTAGAATATGCACATCACATGTTCTCTATTCTCCACAGGTAAATTGGCTCATTGTTCGTCTATCCTGGTGGAGACCATGGCCGAACAGGTCATTGTGGCAGTTCTGGCTTATGCGCAGACAGGATCGGGTAATGACCAAGTGGCTTTGAAGAGCCCCAGAATTAGACTCCAGCATTGTATGGAACTGGGGGGATTTTAGGATTCTGCTCTTTTATGTATATTCTATAGGTGATCAATTGAGACTATAGACTTTAGTGAGGGCCACCAAGTGATGAATTTACAAGGAGTGAGCTCTGTAGAGTCTATTGTGTCTCAGATAATTCTATAAGATAAACAGGACAGAGCTGCCCAGACAATTACCAAGACCCAACTTTGAGAGGCTGATGGAGATAAGGATCTATTCTAGGGCTGGAGAGCAATAACTAGAGTCATTTACACTACTAATAGAATTAGCCAGTCCATCTATATTCAGGCTGGGTTGATATAGGAGCAATTACCACAGAAGTTTCTACAAACGTTTTGGTTTTCTGCAGTTATGGAGCCTTTTACAGGTGTAATTTCTTTATCTACAGCCAATAAACGAGATTACAGTAAAATGTGGCTCCATAGAGCAGAAGTCTTTGCCTTTAGGGCAACCGCCAACCATAAACTGCCCAGAGTGGGGTAAATAGAGTTCATATGATGCTTTTGTAGTGGGCTGTTTAGCCCTGGAGAGTGGTGGCAAGACCAATGGTAAGAAGCTTCCAGCTCCATCCACAATATAGTTTTTTACCTCCTAAACCTTTGGTGGGAATCCTTAGCTACATTGATGTCTAGTACATGAGTTGGCCATGTTCTTCACCATCTCCTGAACATTATTTATGAAGCTAAAGCTCCTCGTGTTCCACCAGATACAACCCAACCTTACTCCAACCAGGGAATACATAAAACTAAATATCATCCAGCTCAGAAGATGGGATATAGATCTTAGCTCATACATTAACTCCTGGCTAGATACACCAGGCTTCACCTTCTGCTGCTTTGTGCAGTGATTGGGTTCTCTCCTCCTTGAGCTGACCTCATGTACATCAATATGTGAATACAGGTGTCCTACGAGACGTGTTCCCCTGGATGATCTCATTTACTTTTACCATTTGCGTTACCTGGGCTGTGACCTGGACCTGTCCTGGGGAGGTGAGAGTTTATGGCTTCCTTTTATATTTCAACTATTACTTGTATTCACAATCTAACAACATTATCCCATATTAGAAGAGATTCTGATGTAGAGTATAGTTTGTTACCCAAAGTCTTAAAGAAAACGGGGGGAAAGGGTTTTCTTCCATGTTGTAATTGATGGAGCAGCACACCACTACCACCATTAGTGGCCAGAGCCATTGTCCGGTCCATCATATATAAATCCAACCTATTCCATCATTTGAAAAAAGGAAAGGCAGATTTTTATTCCACCATGATTGGGTTATTTTATCTGAATTTAATCAGTGACCTAGGGCTCCCTGTCCCCTGTGCATTCACTGCCATATAGTCCATGCAGATCCTCTGTTTATCCATCTTCATCAATTTACCCTTGATTCTGTAGAGACTTATTGAAGACCACATTGGAATCTTCAGCCCATCCTAAAGACGGGCCGGAACCCCTATCTTCCTACTCTGCTGACAGACATAAAACAAGAGATCAAGTCTAAGAAAACCCCTCATACACCAAGGAAGGAGGTCACTGCTCTATGGAGATGCTTCTGAATAGTGGTGAGATTCTACCAAAGTCATGGATGAGGTCTTCTGGACAGAACTGGTCTGACTGTCAAGCTATGGAGAGACCTGTCCTCATCTGATGCCTCCAGCACCTCCATTTCTCCCTACAGATATGAACTAGGGTGCAAATCACACTTTCAACTCTGTAGGATTCTTCGTCTTCAGCAGAAGGTACAAAGCAATGGAGAAAGGATCAGGACCTCTTCCTCTCCCACAACTGGAAAGGAGGAAAGACTTGTGATCAGTGCAAAACCCTCATACATCTAGGAAGGAGGTCACCGATTTCTTGAGATGCTTCTACACGGCATTGACAGTTCCTACCAAGACCATCAATAGCTAACTTTTGGGGTCAGAAAATGGTTTAACCATCAGGCTGTGGAAAGACCCTGCTAAACTTTATAGTTTCCAGCACTTGCCACAAAGTTGCAGCTTGGGGAACACAGAAGCCCGTATTACTTATTCTAGCATGCCACAAATCAAAAGCAAGATGGACCCCAAGAAGGAGTGGCTGGTATCCTCCTGCTTGAGCTGTAAATTATGGGCCTTGTTGGTGAGGACTGGTCAAGGAAAACCACCTGTGACCAGGCAGAGGGTCAACCTCAATGCACCATGAGCAACTGGGACTGTTGGAGGTCACTGCATTCTCCAGACTGACATAAGTGATTCCATTAACTTACTCTGATATCTCCAGCACCTGCCCAGAAAAAACGCATCTTGGAAATCTGAGGCTTTCATCATACTCTGACATCTCAGATCTGGGAAGGACAGAAATCCAAGGATTATCTATGAAAAACAAGCTGCAGCCTCCAGGACCAGGCAAACTATACTAACATGAGGAGTCTCCAAGGTGCAGTTCAGAGAGAAGAGAAATGCTGCCAGCCATCGTTACAGGTCTCCTGCAGACAAATAAATGGAATGGTAGAATGGAGCCATGGAAGATTTAAAAAAAAAAAACACACACCCACACACCATTATCCCTAGTGACAGGTTGGATGCAATTGACCTCTAGAAACAAGTAGTCCTCCAGACTAGAGGTTCAGACTTTAGAGGACTCCTGGATTTTAGCTATTAGATATGGTGTGCTGAACAGGCAGTCCCCTCTGGCCTTAGATTCCCTTGAAGGGGAATTTCCACAATGGACACTTAAAGGTTAAGGTCCACCCCCACCTAGAGGCAATATTAGACACTGTTGTACAATATGCAAAACTTGGCTATAACCATAACTCCTCCACCTTAGACCCGGGTTTATTTATGCCAGTTTTGAAGTGAATGAAATATGACAAACCTCAAAACCCCGTCCATCTGACCACATTCCCCTTTCTTCACAGGTAGGGGACGTTTTAGATTACAGATCCCAGCAAACCCAATTTATTTGTTCTCCATCCATTTCTCAATGACTGATTAAATCCCTGCGCACCAGACAATGAGGCACAAAGTCTGGTTTATGCCCGTTTTTCTAACTGACAGCATTTGATGTTATACCTTGTGAAGATACTGGTATCCTGAGAAGCCAATCAAAGGATGAGCTTACAGGTCTATTACAGCACTTTTATCTGCATCTCTAAGGATGTGGTAACAAATCCATTAATGGTCCATCTGCAATTACAAGAGGTCACCAAGTTAATCTCAAAATAGGAGATTATTATCAGCTGGTGTCAGACTATTGGCCAATGTCACCCCGTGGATTTAATGGTTCATATTTGTCTTTTGAAGTGTATCCACATAAGCCATGACAGATGAGATCAGAGGCTGGGGCCTCCAGTGGCCAAAAATTAAGAACTGGAGCAATCCAAACCAATGATCTTCTGGATTGCCCTTTGTGGAGTCCTGTTGGTAAGGGTCATCTCTAAGCTGCAGAGAAGGTTAAACCATAACCATTCTTCTGTCCATGGAGAGTTTGGGGTTTAATGACTATCCACATATAGCGAGGAGCTTCATCCAGAAAGCGCTCCTGTTCCAGATGCTTCTCCCACACTACAACAGCCATCCTCCTCGTTGTATGCAGTTTGCTACACAGCCCACCAGACGAGGACTGTATCAAGACTCATTCCCAAGCCTTAGTGGAGAAGATTGTGGCACTGATGGCAGCAAAGAAACCAAAACACCTCCAATATCATTGTCCAGAGAAGACCGAAGAAAGCCAGCAGCAACTTTGGTAATAAATCTTCTGCATAGAGGATGACATTTGTGGCTTTAGAACAAGGACCTGGATGTTGAGGGAGGTTGGTGTTCTTTTCAGGTCTCCACAGCCTTGACCATGACCCAATCGCTGGAGCAAGGCATGTAGTGTTTTCTACAACCTCCCTCCAACCCAAAGATTTACTAACTGTTACTATGGGGTGGCAGCATATACTGCAGACTTTCTAGAAACAAAATGGGATATCTAAACATTTAATCATAAAAGAATTGGAGACAGGTCAGCAGCAATGACCTGGGCAAGGGGAACTCTAGTTTTCCAGTACAAAGATCATGAGTGAGGACCAATAAGTGATGGATTTCCAACTCTCCTTATCATAGAATTATTCAAGAGACAGAAGATGGTGGAAGAGCCAATCACAGGGGCCCCAGCACCTCCATCATGTCTCCCTATACATACACCAGGGTCTTGCCTGGGTGCTAATCACTCCCTTGGTGAACCCTGTAGGACTTGCTTTCTCCATTGCTTTGTACCTTCAGAAGTTATGCCATGCATTTCTGCTCTTTCAATAGCGAGTTCCATCAGTGAAATCCTAATACACTCATTGAGTAGGTGGCTGCCTTCTTAAAGAGGTTGTCTCACTACGAAGATTATAGTTGAAAATGTGGGGACCAAAAATCTAAGGATGTACGTCCTTGGTTACTATTGGCAAAGTTCTATGGTTTTAGAGAACGGGCTCGTTTACATGTGCTTAGCAACGGTGTTTGTTTACTGGTCAGGGAAGCATTCAGTCCTGCCCAGGTCATGCACAAGCAAAGGAAAGGCAGTTAAGAGGAGGGGGAAGAGATGTGTGTATTGGCAGGCATTACTGCTCTGATAGAATATTAGACTGTTGTAGACCGCCTCGAAGCCAACTGCTGCTCTACTACATGTGGTGTATCTGCAGTATGCAGCCTATTTAAAAGGTCTTCAATGAGGAGGGACACTCAGGGTTATATTGCTGTGTTTACTTGGCAAAACAGTTGGGAGAGGAGGGTTGGAATAATGACTAACTCAGAGGTGATGGGAAATTTAATTTTAATCCAATTAGGTGACAGCAAGTGAAAGTCTCCACTGCACTTTACTAGAATAACCGTAGAATATGCACATCACAACCTGTTCTCTACTCTCCACAGGTAAATTGGCTCCATGTTCTTCTATACTGGTGGAGACCATGGCCGAACAGGTCATTGTGGCAGTTCTGGCTTATGGACAAAAAGGATCAGGTCATGACTAAGTGGTTTTGAAGAGCACCAGAATTAGACTCCAGCACTGTATGGAACTGGGAGATTTTAGGATTCTGCTCTTATGTATATTCTATAGGTGATCATTTGAGACTATAGACTTTTGCGAGGGCCACCAAGTGATGAATTTACAAGGAGTGAGCTCTGTAGAGTCTATTGCGTCTCAGATAATTCTATAAGATAAACAGGACAGAGCTGCCCAGACAATTACCCAAGACCCAACTTCTTGAGAGGCTGATGGGGATAAAGATCTATTCTAGGGCTTGGGAGAGCAATAACTAGGGTCATTTACACTATTAATAGAATTAGCCAGTCCATCTATATTCAGGCTGGGTTGATATAGGAGCAATTACCACAGGATTTTCTAGAAGCATTTTGGTTTTCTGCAGTTATGGAGCCTTTTACAGGTGTAATTTCTTTATCTACAGCCAATCAACATGAGATTACAGTAAAATGTGGCTCCATAGAGCAGAAGTCTTTGCCTTTAGGGCAACCATAAACTGCCCAAAGTGGGGTAGATAGAGTTCATATCATGCCTATATAGTAGGCTGCTTAGCCCTAGAGGGTGGTGGCAAGACCAATGGTAAGAAGCTTCCAGCCCCATCCACAATAGTTTTTTTTTTTAACCTACTAAACCTTTGGTGGGCATCCTTAGCTACATTGATGTCTAGTACATGAGTCGGCCATGTTCCTCACCAGCTCCTGAACATTGTTTATAAAAGAAAAAGCTCCTTGTGTTCCACCACATACAACCCAACCTTATACCATAAAACTAAATATTATCCAGCTCAGAAGATGGGATATAGATATTACAGAGCTCCTGGTTAGATACACCAGGCTTCACCTTCTGCTGCTTTGTGAGGTGATTGGGTTCTCTTCTCCTTGAGCTGACCTTGGCTCATGTACATCAGTAGGTGAACACAGGTTTCCTACGAGATGTGTTCCCCTGGATGATCTCATTTACTTTTACCATTTGCGTTACCTGGGCTGTGACCTGGACCTGTCCTGGGGAGGTGAGAGTTTATGGCTTCCTTTTATATTGCAACTATTACTTGTATTCACAATCTAAATCACATTATCCCATGTTAGAAAAGATTCTGATGTAGAGTAGTTTGTTACCCAAAGTCTTAAAGAAAACGGGGTGAAAGGTTTTTCTGCCAGGTTGCAATCGATGGACCAGCACACCACTACCACCATTAGGGGGCTTCAGAGCCATTGCCAAATCCAACCTATTCCATCATTGAAAGGGGGTGGGGGGATTGCTCCCAGAGAAAGGCCGATCTCTACTCCACTTTGATTGGGTTATTTTATGTGAATTTAACAGTAACCTGGGGGTGTCCCTGCCCCCTGTGCATTCTCTGCCTTATACTTCATGCATATCCTCCGTTTATCCATCTACATCCATTACTCCTTATTTCTGTAGAGACTTATTAAAGACCACATTGGAATCTTCAGCCCATCCTAAAATCGGGCCAGAACCCAGTCTTCCTAATCTGCTGACAGACAAGACAAGATATCATTTCTATGAAAACCCCCTCGTACACCAAGGAAGGAGGTCACTGCTCTATGGAAACTCTTCTGTATGGTGGAGAGATTCTACAAAAGTTATGGATGAGAAGGTCTTCTGGACAGTACTGGTCTGACTGTGAAAGACTTGTGATCAGTGCAAAACCCTCACATCTAGAAAGTAGGTCACCGATTTCTTGAGATACTTCTACACGGCATTGACAGTTCCTACCAAGATCATCAATAGCCTAACTTTTGGGCCAGAAAATGGTTTAACCCATCAGACTGGAAATACCCTGCTAAAGTTGATCGTTTCCAGCACTTGCCACAAAGATGCAGCTTGGGGAACACAGAAGCCCTTATTACTTATTCTGGCATGCCACAAACCAAAAGCAAGATGGACCCCAAGAAGGAGTGGCTGGTATCCTCCTGCTTGAGCTGTAAATTATGGGCCTTATTGGTGAGAACTGGTCAAGGAAAGCCACCTGTGACCAGGCAGAGGGTCAACCTAAATGCTTCATGAGCAACCGGGACTGTTGGAGGTCACTGCATTCTTCAGACTGACACTAAGTTAATGGAATCACTTATCTGATGTCGCCAGCACCTGCCAGAAAAATACATCTTGGAAATCTGAGGCTATCATACTCGGACATCTCAGATCTGGGAAGGACTTGCCCTCAGAATCTGCCAAGAAGGACAGAAATCCAAGGATTATGTATGAAAAACAAGCTGCAGCCTCCAGTATGAGGCAAACTATACTAACATGAGTCTCAAAGGTGCAGTTCAGAGAGAAGAAATGCTACCAGCCATCCTTACAGGTCTCCTGCAGTCAAGTCAATGGAATGGTAGAATGGACCCATGGAAGATAATCATCCCTAGTGACAGGTTGGATGCCATTGGCCTCTAGAAACAGATAGCCCTCCAGACTAGAGCTTCAGACTTTATAGGACTCCTGGCTATAGCTTTTAGATATGGTGTGCTGATCAGGCAGTCCCCTCTGGCCTTAGATTCCCTTGAAGGGGAATTTCCACCATGGACACTTCTAGGTTAAGGTGCACCCCCACCTATAGGCAATATTAGACACTGGTTTACAAAATGCAAAAACTTGGCTATAACCATAACTTCTCCCCCTTGGACCTGGGTTTATTTATGTCAGTTTTGAAGCAATAAATTAATGACAAACCTCAAAGCCCCGTCCATCTGACCACATTCCCCTTTCTTCATGGGTAGGTTGAAGTTTTAGACTACAGATCCCAGCAAACCCAATCTAATATTTGTTCTCCACCCATTTCTGGATGACTGATGAAATCCCTGAGCACCAGACAATGAGGCACAAAGTCTCTTTATGCAAGTTTTTTTTTTTTTGTTTTTTTTAAGTGACAGCATTTGATGTAACACCTTGTGAAGATACTGGTATCCTGAGAAGCTAATGAAAGCATGAGCCTACAGGTCTATTACAGCACTTTTATCTGGATTTATAAGAATGTAGTAACAAGTCCATTAATGGTCCATCTGCAATTACAAAAGGTTACTAAATTGATCTCAGAGTCTGGCACCAGCTGATAATCTCATCTTGGCCACTGTCACCTTCTGGATCTAATGGCTCATATTAGTTTGAGGGTCATCTACACGGGCTGCTTGTCTATTATATGTGCCTATGTACCATGCATATATTTATGAAGATTTAAATACATTTTTGTGCTTTTAACTGCTATATATAGCAATCGCTGGATCGTTTTTCGTTTCATTTAATGGCTCATATTAGCCTTTTGAAGTGTATCCACAACAGCCATGACAGATGTTGCCAAAAATTAACTGGAGCAACCCAATCCAAGGACCTTGTGGATTGTCCCTTATGGAGTCTCCTCTAATCTGCAGGAGGTTGGATCATCTGAGTGTTTCTCAGTACTGATCACCATTTCATAATGATTTCAAGAACTATATTTATTTGCTTCATCCAAGAATCTCTGCTGTTTGATGCTTCTCCCTCACTACAACCATTCCCCTCATCCTATGCAATTTGCTCCACAACCCACCAGAAGGTGTATATACCACTAGGGGCTCAACACTCCAGTCATCGCTAAATCTTAGCAGTCGCAAAGAAACCAAACCCCCTTCAATGTCCCGATTGCAGAGAAACAAGACAGGGGGAAGCAAGCAGCAAATCATGCAAGAAATAATCCAAAGTATAGAGGACATCGACACTCAGGGCTCTAGATTAGTGACCCCGATGTTAAGCAATATTCTTTTTTTGCCTCTTCAGCTTACTCCAGATATGGAGTCATGGAGGCCTCTCTCGTTCTACAAAAACCTCAGCACATTTACTGACAGATACTATGGGGATCTGGCACACACTGGACTTTCTAGAAACTAAAACATTTCTTAATACAATTTTATCAGAATAAAGAATTGGAGACAAATCAGCAGCTATGTCCTGGGCTGGGGGACTCTGTAGTTCTCCAGTACAAAGATCATGCTTGAAGACCAATAACTGATGGATTTACGTCTCTTAGAGTCTATAGTAGAATGATCCATGAGACGAGATGTTGAAGGTGCCAGTCACAGGGGCTTCAGCATCTCCCCCATATCTCCTGACACAAACCTGGGTCTTGTCTTGGTGGACTCAGACTTCAGAAGGTACAAAGCAATGGAGAAAGTGGCACCTGAATCCTCTCCTCATTACTGGAAAAGCTCGTGACCATCAGGGAGAAATCCCAATACACCCAGCAAAGAGGTGGTGGTCCTCAATAGCTTGGGTTTCTGGGCTGGAACCCGGTCAGCAGTTATCAAACTGAGGTAAGACCCCTCTATATCTGATGGTTTCCAGAACTTGCCTCAAAGATGCAGATTGGCAATCACAGAGGCTCTCATTACTTACTCTGGTATGCCCCACATCGAGACAGATGGGCACCAAGAGAAGAGACCAGCTGGTGTCTGACCCATGTAGGGGAAGACTGTCACCAACTCTGCGTGGGTCAGTACATGTGTGTAAGACTAAGACCACCTAGACCTGGTAGAGTGACCACCTCCAAGCGTGAGCTACTCATGATTGACACCAAAACAAATACTGGCTGGTGTCTGCCTGAGCTGCAAGTGTGTGTGGTGGTGGAGGGGGGGGGGGGGTGATCATCCACCTCCAGGTGGAAACTACTGAGCCCAGCCAAGAAGCATCAGAAAGATTAGCAGGAGGAAAGACAATAGCTTCTCTCCACTGTTTCTGGTTCCTCTGTAATTTTGGGACAGTTTGACAATATACCAAGAGAAATTCCTGAGTGGAGAAGTAGTGTTGAAGGTTCACCTAAACTGCCCCAAGTGTGAGCCCATATCATACATATGTGGTGGTGTTTGAGCCTTAGCCACACTATATATTTTTATCTTCTGAAGCTTTGCTAGGCGTCCTTAGCTACATTGATGTCTAGTACAGGGGTCACCCATGTTCCTCACCATCTCCTGAACACTATTTAGAACCAGAATGCTCCTTGTTTTCTCCCAGATACAAACTAACCCTCCTCCAACCAAGGAATAAATTAAACTAAATATCATCCAGCTCAGAAGATGGGATATAGATAAAATAAATATGGGCCCCTGGCCAGATACACCAGGCTTCACTTTCTGCTGCTTTGAGGCTTAAGAAAGTGGCCTGAAAGGGTTTTCTGCCATGTGGACTACTCAGCCATTGCCAGGTCCATCAAGTATGAACCCAGCCTGATCACCATTCCAAAAAGGAAAGAACTACTCAATCACGGTGGAATGAAAACCTGCTTCTCACTCCTCTGGGTCTAAGTTATTTTATTTGAATATATAGACCAGGACCTGGGTCTCCCTGCCCCCATGAATTCTCCACCTTATATGCCATGCAGATTTACTCTGTTAATCCATCTACACCTGCCCTCAACCTCCTCCTCCCATTATATCTCCATACAGATATAAACCTGGGTCTTGCCCTGGTGCAAATCACTCTGAACGACTCATCTTCAGCAGAAGGTATAAAGCAATGGAGAAGGTATCAGGACCCAGAACCCCTTCCTGTACTGGAAGGGAGGAAAGATTTGTGACTCTGCGAAACCCTCCTATGCCAGGGAAGGAGGTCACTGCCTTCTTGAGATGCTTCTTCATGGCAGTGATAGCCCTTACCAAGATCCTAAATACTCCAGGTTTTGGACCAGAGAGGAGGGGGAAAAAAAAAAAAAAAAAAAAAAGAGCCCGATATTACCTGTGGGAGAAGGGTAATATCGGGCTCTTTCCAGTCCAGCTAAAAGGGAGGAGCTGGAGGGTCTAAGCTACAGCAAAACTCCAACAACTGAATCCAGACAAGGTTGAGCTGTTTGGAGATATTGGCAGGGATACCTTTGACCTAGGTCTGTCAGTATTGAAGTGAAACTTTGTCAAGAATATGTTGGGCACTGGTATCCTGAGAAGCCAAAGAATGGATGAGCCTACAGGTAACTCATCAGGTCTATTATAGCACTTTTACAGGGGGTTGATATGGACTATGTGATGTTAATCTGATCCGTTTCCATCTATACAAAACTATTTGTGAGCTACTGAATGATAGCTCCTTCACTAAAAGCTACAAGACACAAGAATTTCATTTTTTATAAAAGAACTGAACCTGCCCTTATTTTCTACTGAAGATGCATAAAAACTCATCCATGCCTCCCGGTAGACCCATTATCTCTGGGATTAATTTGCTGACAAGCCAGTTGTCCCACTACATTTACTTGTTTCTGCAAATGTTTGTTACTAAACTACCAAGTTTAAAAGACTCAGGCCAACTTATACAGCTATTATCTGATCTAGAACTGTACAGTGACTTTTCTTTTAACTATGGACGTCACCGCATTATACACAAACATCTCCCATAACTGAGGTTTGGAATGTATACGCAACATCTTAAATAAAAACCAAGAACTCACTATCTCCCAGAGGAATTGTTTACTTAATGGTATGAGGTTCATTTTAGAAATTAATTTATAAATACAATGGTGCCACCAATAGTCAGACCAGAGGTAAAGCAATGGGTACCAGAGTCACCCCTGCTTACACAAATATATTTATGGGGGCATTCAAAAGTCAGTATATATAACCCCATCCAGATTTTATCACATTTTTACCCTTACATAGAAGATATATAGATCTCTTCTTATTTGGAGTGTTCCTTGTCATTTGATTCTTTCATCCTACACCTCAATAGTAATTGGGGGATTACCTTTACCTCACATTGATTCCCATAAAACTATTTAGAGATCAATCACCACAAGGGGTCCTTCAATACTGCTACTTTAAAAAAAAAAAAAGAAAGTAGTACCAATAGCTACATTTCAACAGTGCCCACCACAAACCTTGGATTACCAACATTCCTTATGATCAATACAGAAGAATAAACTGTTCTCATGACCAGACATTTAAAAGCCAAAGTGGAGCTACTTAAAATCACGTTAGAGAAAAAGGCTATCCTAAGGAACTTCTTGAGAATGCTGAAGCAAAAACAGCCCTTTTAAAACAAAGATTTTTTGGCCTATAAAAAAAAAAAAAAAAAAAAAAAACACCACAGGGATAAAACACAAAGATCATAACAAATATTCTTTGATGTTTCTGAGGAATTATACTGGGTTATTAAAGAAATTTTTGCAAAATATTGGCATAATAAAAATATCCTTTTCTCCAGAGCATAATACTGGAGCACCCCAGCTTGATTTTCAGAAGGGCCCCAAATACTAAAAACATCACTGATTAAAGGTCCGAATGATAAAGCAACCAAACTTATACAGGATCCAGGTAGTCAGTGGTTCTTGGGCTTCTTTTTGCTGTGCGTCTATTGTCACTGCTAAACAAATTACATCTACCAGTACTAATAGTACTTAGAATTTAAAACTTAGTTTGCTAGAGTAAACTTGTGTTCTATGTAATAGAATGGGCATGCAGACTACAATATGTGGGGAGAACTACACAATCTCTGCATATGCAGCTCAATGGGCACAGAGCCTACATTAAAAGAGGCGATGTGAAGCAGAGTGTGGTTAAACACTTTAAGGACCACCATAAAATCAGGATTTTTCCGAACTTACAATACAACTGATAGATCAGGTATCCTACAACACCAATAAATTTCAAGTTTTGCTGAAAAGGTAGACCTACTGGATGTATGCGCCCCAAACCATTAACCCCAGGGGTCTTTATGAATTAGTAGAATTGATTAACTTCTGTTTTAGAATATAGATTTTTTTATTTATTTATATCAAAATAGTTTTTCATTTTATTGGTGTCTTCAGTATGCACATATTTATATTTTTATATCCCAGCTTTGCACACGTACATGTTTTATCCCCACAATGTATCCATTATGCCTGGGCATAATTTGCTACAGTTTTCCCAACTTTGACCGCTTGCTTCTTCGTGACAGCACTCTCCTTCCTTTTGTATATAATGTGACCATTCCATTGTGCTCTCACTTTCACGCTTATAAGGTTCTAGCGGCCCGTTTCATCTCTCCTGCAACTCCCTCATCTACTCGTTCACCTATGTATCTTTTGTGTTGAGCGCACCCATCTTATGTTTAAGCATCTTACTTTAACCATTACTATCAGATGTTTTTATATATTTTCCCGCACTTTGTTACACAGCATGGTGCAGGCTTCGTCAGCTCGCTCCCCGATTGGCCATTTCGCCTTTCCCTCGTGTCTTTTGTCCAATCAACTTAGCAATTTTCTGAATCTGATTGGTTATTTTACTCCCTTTGATTTCTATGGTGCCAAGGTAGCTCCTTATTCTATTGGTTAATTCAATTTTTCCCACACTTTCATCCAATCAGTGCTTTTTTTTTTTTATTAGCTCAGTTTTTAAATTCTCATGTTGCCTCTGCGATAGATTCTTACAGTGTTTGATGTAATGTATGCATTTTGTAACTGAGAATGACTGGCTCAGTGTGAATCCAATCGATATCCATTTTATGCTTTAAAGTAGCAATATATTTCTTGGTTTTCTACAACACTTATCTGAAGAAGCGCCAGCTAGGTGCGAAATGAATTGTGCTTTTTTTAATGGAAAGGTTAACACCCTCCATGTCTTAATGCATGGGTCCCCAACTCCAGCCCTCAAGGCCCACCAACAGGTCATGTTTTCTGGCTTTCCTTAGCATTGCATTGGTGATTTCATTGTCAGTGCATTCTGTGGGATATCCTGAAAACATGACCTGTTGATGGGCTTTGAGGACCGGAGCTGGGCAGAGCCATCTTAACAGCATTGTGGGCCCCTGGGCAGAGCTGTGAACTGGGCCCCCCAACCAACGCAGAATACAGAACACATCACTTATACCAAAAAGTAAACACCATAAAAACAAACACCGCAAACACGGTGCAAGTAAATTGTTTGACATTTCACCCCACTTTTTTTCTGATTCCCAGCACATTACATGATGCGTTCATGGCACCATTAAAACGAACATCTTGTCACACAAAAAACAAGCCCGCATGTGTCTATGTAGATAACAAAAAACACTCTTATGCAGAATTGACACACCCCAACCAGGGCCGTATTTACGCTCAGGCTGCTCTGAGCTTGAAAACGCCCCTCACCTAAAGAGATTTACACAACGTATTAAGTAATGTGAGACAGCAGATGGCATACAATGGATTGGCTTAGATACCCAGGGCCAACAGATGGCATACACCCCCCCCACTCCTAACACCACCCCCCCATTCCTAACACCGCCCACACTCCCACACCTCCCCCACACCACTAACACCCCCCACCCCCAACACCCCCCTCCCCCAACACCTCCCCCACCCTCAATCACTCACTGTTCCTGAAGTCCAGAGAGCAGGGGGCCGGGCATTCTTCAGCTTCAGCCGCCGATGGTAGGAGAGGACAGGGAGGGTCAGCCCTGCTCTCCTGTGTCCCCAGCAGTCTTTGGCTCTTCAGTGGCGCGCAGTGAAGAGAGGGAGGGCAGGGCTGTAGTGCAGGAGCGCAGAGGATCGCTCCTGCTTTACTTCATCTCTGTGCTGCCTGCGCTGTGAGGATTAAGCGCAGGCAGGGCACAGAAATAGCAGGGGCCGCATCAGGCATCGCTATAGCCTGGCCCCTGCTCTGACTGCCGCGCACGTCCCTGTGTGTGTTCACTGCCGTCTCTTCCATTGTGCAGGGTAGGCAGCTGCCCGAGAGGGCCCCCTCACCTCGTGGGGCCCCCGGGCTAGTGCCTACCTGGCCCAATGGAAGAGACTGCCCTGGAGCTGGGGAGCCCAGTTTTAATGAGGGGGGGGGGGGGGGGGAAGACACCCTTTACTAAAATCTATATCCTCGCTAAGAGGTTTTTTTTTTTTTTCTTCTTTTGGAATGGATCACCAGGTCCAGGGTTTTCTCTTAAACCAACACTGTTATAAGGGTATGGTAACAGGTCTATTAGTGGCCCATCTTCAATTTCAAAGTGACAAACTCATCTGAAATGGAGCCTGGCAATGGAGTCTTCTCATTTCAGCCACTGTTATCTCTGGCATCTAACGGCTCATATTTGCTTTTTGAGGTGCAGCCATGACAGTAATTTTTGGCCATTGTAAGCCCCCACCTCATCATTTAAGAACTGAAGCTACCCAAACAAATGTCCTTGTGGATTGCCCCTTATGGAGTCTCCTGTTGGTGGGGGTAGTCTCTAGTCTGCAGAGTAGGTTTAGTGGTTGAGGATTCCCATAACCATTGTCATGTCCATGGAGGTTGGGGTTTAACAAATATCCAAATATAGTGATGAGCTTCATCCAAGAAGCTCTCCTGTTGAAGATGCTTCTCCCACACTACAACAGCCATCCTCCTCATTGTATGCAGTTTGCTACACAGCCCACCAGAAGAGGACTGTATCAAGACTCATTCCCAAGCCTTAGTGGAGGAGACTGTGGCATTGATGGCAGCAAAGAAACCAAGACACCTCCAATGTCATAGTCCAGAGGAAGACTGAGGAAAGCCAGCAGCAAATATTGTAAGAAATCCCCTGCATTGAGAACATTTGTGGCTCTAGAACAATGACCCTGATGTTGAGCAAGGTTGTTGTTCTTTTCAGGTATCCACAGTCGTGTCCATGACCCCCCCCCACCCCCCCTTCAGAAAATAAGGGTCATTTGTTTCTGCTCAGTAGTGAGAAGAGGGGGTTCTAACAGTGAGAAATGCTAGTACATCCAGGGAGGAGGTAGCTGCTTTAAGTCTCCTCTGGTCCATGGCATGGAGTCCCACCAAGATCCTCAATATCTTGTTTTGAGACTGGAAACTGGTCTGCAATTATCAGACTGAGGAAAGACCCCTCCACATCTGAGGTTTCCATCACTTCCCAAAGATACAGCTTGTGGGACAGAGGCCCTCTACCTCCTCTGGTATGCCCCATATCAAGGGAAGGGCTGACATCAAGAAGAGACTGGCGTTTGTCCAAACTGCAAGTGTTTAGGCCATGTAGTGGAGGACTGTCAGTATGACCATCCAGACTTTGTACAGTGTCCACCTCCAAGCATGATCTACCGGGACTGGCTGCAGAGAGCCAAGATGACCCAAAAGCAGTGGAAGAAGTAGTGTGAGACAAGGACCTCAGATTCCTTTGTAGTTTATAGTGTTTTGGGGACAATTGGGTGACACTATACCAAAAGAACTCCCCTAGTGGAGAAGGCATGACTACTAAAGTAATAAAAATGCCTAGCTTAACCCCTCTGCTCTCACTAATGAGCCATTAATACAGAACAATTCAGACCAATTAAAAACCCCAACTCTACTCTGATTTAAGTGATATTAGACCATTATAGACAGCCTCCAAGTCAACTGCTGCTCTACTACATATGGTGGTGTATCTGCAGTGTACATCCTCTTTAGATGTCTTCACCAATAGGAAGGGACACGGAGCTATCAGGGTAATCTAGCTGTGGAGGGTGGTGTGAGGGGGGGGGGTGGAGCGGGCCAAACAAGAGGTGAGGGATGGAATAAGATCTCAATTTTAATTTCTCCATCACATCTGAATGAATCAAATTAGAGGACAGCAAGTGACACTCTTCTGCAGTTTACAGGGATTAGTTGTATAATATGCACATCACAACTAGAAAACATAACCTGGTCTCTACTCTCCACAGGTAAAATGGCTCCATGTTCTTCTATACTGGTGGAGACCATGGCTGAACAGGTCAACATGGAAAACCACAAGACCTTGTGCACAATCAGGATCTGGTCATGACCAAGTAGTTTTGAACACCAGAATTAGACTTTCAGCACTTGATAGAACTGGGGGATATTAGGACTGATCTTTTCTGTATATTCTATAGGCGATTGTTTTTCACTAGAGAAATTAGAACCTTTCAAGCTCCTGCAACTGAGCCAATTGACTTCCAATGCAAGGCAGGTTTAAATCTGATCTTAAGGGTTCTGGATTCAAGCTTTGGGTGCACAAGTCAGACATTACTTGTTGGCCTCAAGCAGGGCTCCCCATCTTAACCAGGAAGTTAAGATCATAACAGCCCTTTAAAATGTTACTACTGGATCCTCTCTACGAACAAAGCCACCTTTTCCATTTATGTGACCAGAGTTCTGTTGACTTGGGAGTTCCAGAAACCGTACAGCACCGTCTACCATGGCTTGTGATGAGATCTGCAGAACCCTTCATCTCCCCACTACTAGAAGTGTGGAGGGGAAGATTAGTGACAATCAGTGCAAAACCCTCAAACAGCTAGGAAGGAGGGCCCTGATTGGAGAGGTATCTACACGGCATTGACAGTTCCTACCAAGAACATCAATAGCCTAGCTTTTTGGGCTGGAAAATATTTTAACCATCAGGCTGTGGAAATACCCTGCTAAACTTGATAGTTTCCAGCACTTGCCACAAAGATGCAGCTTTGGGAACACAGAAGCCCTTACTACTCATTTTGGCATGCCACAGATCAAATGCAAGCTGGACCCCAAGAAAGAGTGGCTGGTATCCTCCAGCCTGAGCTGTAAGTTATGGGCCTTGTAGGCGAGGACTTCAGGGAAAGCCACCTGTGACCAGGCAGATCAACCTCAATGCTTCATGAGCAACTGGGACTGTTGGAGGTCACTGCATTCTTCAGACAGTCAGGTTTTGGAAACACTGATCTGAGGTCTCCAACACCTGCCCAGAAAAATGTATCTGGGAGATCTGAGGCTTCCATCATACTCTGACATCTCAGATCTGGGAAGGACTTGCCCTCAGAATCTGCCAAGAAGGACAGAAATCCAAGGATTATGTATGAAGAACAAGCTGCAGCCTCCAGGACCAGGCAAACTATACCAACATGAGGAGTCTCCAAGGTGCAGTTCAGGGAGAAGAGAAGAAATGCTACCAGCCATCCTCCCAGGTCTTCTGTAGACCAGTCAGTGAAATGGTAAAATGCTAATAAGGGCCCATTGAAGATTTAGAAAAATATATAAGATAATACATCATCCCCAGTGACTTATTGGATGCAGCTGACCTCTAGAAACAGGCAGTCCTCCAGACTAGAGGGTCACACTAGATAAGACTCATGGCTATAGCTATTAGATAGGGTGAGCCTTAGATGCCACAGGAGGGGGAACTTCCACCATGAACACTTACAGGTTAAGGTCCACCCCCATCTATAGGCAATATTAGACACTGGTGTACAATATGCTTAACTTGGCCATAACTTTCTCTCCCTCCGATTTAGGGTTTTGATCATGTGCACATTTCCCTGCTCTAGTCGTCCTGTGACCTCAATGTGCAGATGACTTACAGCTTGCAGTGAACCAGGAACGTGCAATAACAGCTAGCAATACTATTACCACTAACAGCTTCACATCCTACCACTCACCCTCCCTGCTTTTTGTGCTGTATAATCTCTACCTCCATTTTCCTGAAACTAATTGCCTCTCCCCAAACCCTTCTGCTGGGCAATGAGCACTTTATCTTTCCTGACCTCATCTGTCTGCCACCACTGACCTGTTTTCCCACAATCAATGGCCTCCTCACTAAATAGAGCCAAAGACACCATCCTACTCCCAACTGCTAACACTCCCTGCTCTTCCTGGTTGCTGGGGACATACCCCTGCCCCTTCATCACATCCCGCTGTTGGCTCTCCCTTTGTGATCCATCATAAACTCCTTTAACCCTAAAACACATCCCCTTCATGTAGGCTCCCTCTATATTGCTCTCGTGTAAAGAGGATGCGAATAGAAGTCATCACAAGCTTTCATTCCTCAGTCTTACAAACCAACACCACAGCTTCTCCTGCTGTGCTCTTTTGGTGGCCTCCAATTTACTCATGCTCCCCACCCTGATAAGCATGAGAGGTGTTGGCTACTTCTATCAAATACATTTATTTGCCACCATGCCACCCTTGCCTTACCAATATCAGACAAGCTGCTAAACTTAACCAAGTCCCCTCCAGTCCTATACCTTATACAGCCCCTCAGGAACCTTCAAGGTCTTAACCCTCTCTAATAAGTCCTCATTTGAGGACACAGATACAGCCACTGCTCTCAATACACTCAATAGGTTTGTCTCCCCAATACACAAACAGAACCTGCAAGATCCATAAACACTGGCACAGTGACTAAAAAGCAGGAGAAACTTAGAGTTGTCCAACACTGCTGGAAGAAACCAGTGCTCCACACAAAGGACTCCTCAACATGGAGTCTGCACTCACTTCTGCCAAACCGGATTACTTCACCAGGGTCATTGCGTTTGTCTCACAACCTTTAGACAACTGTTCAACACCTTCATCTGTCCTCCAATTCCCACCACCACCAGGT
Source organism: Phyllomedusa bahiana (assembly GCA_025379985.1). Taxonomy (NCBI): domain Eukaryota; kingdom Metazoa; phylum Chordata; class Amphibia; order Anura; family Hylidae; genus Phyllomedusa; species Phyllomedusa bahiana. Next base: position 39,525 of record JAODAL010015424.1, on the reverse strand, counting down.
ATTTTACCACTTGCATCATCAGCAAGACTAATGAAGAGATCCCCTCCCCAGCATTAGACAATGGTAACGAAAGGATGAACTTACAGGTCTATTACAGTGCTCTTATCTGGATTTCTAAGGATGTGGTAACAAGTCCATTAATGGTCCATCTGCAATTACAAAAGGTCACCAAGTTGATCTCAATAGGAGATTATTATCAGCTGGTGCCAGACTATTGGCCTATGTCACCTCCTGGATCTAATGGCTCATATTTCCATTTTGACGTTTATCCGCATCAGCCATGAGAGATGAGATCAGAGGTCGGGGCCTCCAGTTGTCAAGAATTTACTGGAGCGACCCAATCCAATGACTTTGTGGATCCCCCCCCCCCCCACCCCCCTTACATCCTTCCATAACTGATCACCATTTCTTAATGGGGCCAAGAATTATATTTAGTGATTTGCTTCATCCAAGAACCACATCTGTTCCAGATGCTTCTCCCTCACTAAAACCATCCTCCTCATCCTCTACAGTGTGCTCCATAACCCACCAGAAGGTGACAATACCACAAGGGGCACTACACACCAATCATCCCTAAATCTTAGCAGCAGAGAAACCAAAAATCCTTCAATGTCATAGTCTAGAAAAACAAGACCAGGGGAAGTCAGCAGTAAATCATGTAAGAAATAATCCACAGTAGAGAGGACACAGACACTCGGGGCTCTAGATTAACAACCCCAGTTCTTGTTTGGTCTCTTCTGCTTGCTCCCAATATGGTGTCATTGAGGAATCTCTTGTTCTACCAAAACGTCAGCCTATTTACTGATAGATACTGTGTGGCTCTGGGATACATTACAGACTTTCTAGAAACTTATATAACATATCTAAATACAAACTTATAATAAACAATTGGATTGGAGACAAAACCCTGTCAATGTCCTGGGCTGTAGTTCAATACAAAGATCATGAGTGAGGACCAAAAAAAGTGATGGATTTACATCTCTCCTTAGAATCTATTTCACAATTATCCACGTGAAACAAGATGGTGGAGGAGCCACTCACAAGGGTCCCAGCACCAGGGTCTGGTCTGGGACCCTTCAGAAGGCACAAAGCGATAGAGAAAGTAGAATCAGAACCCCCTCTTACTCTTCTGGATGAGTGGAGAAACGTGTGACCATCAGTGAGAAGTCCCAATACACCAAGGGATCTGGTGGCCGCCTTCTTAAGTCTCCTCTGCACAGTGTTGACAGGTCCTACCAAGAGCCTCAATGGTCTTGGTTTCTGGCTTGCAATTATCAGACCGATGAAAGACCCCTCCACATCTAATGGTTTCTAGCATTTGCCTTAAATCTGCAGCTTAAAATGTGGATCCATGGAGCAGAAGTCTTTGCCCTTAGGTTTTAAAACACGTTGAAAGTTTCTCTAAAGTGCCCCAAGTGTGATAGAGTCCACATCATGCCTATGTGGTTGCATGTTTGGCCCTGGGGGATGGTTGTGAGACTAATGGAAAGTAGCTTAAAGCCTCATCTATGGGCTTTAAGCCATGGTGGAGAAAAGCCCTCCCCCTTCACATTGGCTTGCACAGATTCCGTCCGAAAACTGGACAGAAGATTGTGCAAGCACAATGTTTTTCAGGCGGCCATTGGTTTGAAAAACCGCCGGGCGGAAAACCCGTGCAGTGGGGACTGCTGCATGGGTTTTCCATAGAGCATTTGCTCATTTTTGGCCAGTTTTTCAGGCGGTCTGCAAAACATGGCCTTACTCTCCTTGCTGATTATCCATCTATTTATACTTTTTATAGAGTTATTAAAAACAATGGTGGAATCTCCTCCTGCCCATCCTAAGGTCAGAAGATATAAAGAGTCCAGACTGTAGTCTTCCTCCTCTGCTGACAGGAATGAGACAAGTGATAGTTTCTATGAAAACCCCTCATACACCAGGAAAGGAGGTGGCTACCCTATGGAGATGCTTCTGCACAGTGGAGAGATTCTACCAAGATCCTGGATGAGAACATCTTCTAGACCAGAGAACTGGTCTGTGACTGTCAAGCTCTGGAGAGACCAGTCCTCATCCGATGCTTCAAGCAACTCCTCTATATCTGTGTAGGGAGCTAGAGACCAGGTTCTTGCCCTGGTGCAAGTTACACTGATTTTTTTAACTCTGTAGCATTCATTTTCAGCGGAAGGTACAAAACAATGGAGATGTTATCAGAAACCTCTGCTGTAAGTCTGTAACCATCAGGCTGTGGAAAGACCCCTCCACATATGATGGTTTCCAGCACTTACCACAAAGATGCAGCTTGGGGAACACAGAAGCCCTTATACCAGGTTACCGATCAGGAGCAAGATGGACCCCAAGGACGGAGGAAAAGAAGCGGCTGGGATCTGCTTGTGCTGTAAGTTATGGGCCATGTAGTGGATAAAGGTCACCTGTGACCATCAGGACGATTGTCAACCTCAATGCAAAGTGGGACTGTTAGAGGTCATGATGTTCTCCAGACAGTGACAACCAGATTATGGAAAGACTTCTCATCTGAAGTCTACAGCACCTGCCCAGAACAGATTATGTGGTGAAAGCCTCAGAAACTACAGATCTGGGAAGGATCTGGCCAAGCAGCACAAATCCAAAGACTGAAACACTGCAGCCTCCAGGAAAACTCAACTGACATGAAGCATCTCCAAGGTGCAGTTCCGAAAGGAAAGGCCACCAGCCGTCCTTCCAGCTCCCCTGTAGACAAGTCAGCATGATTGTTTAAAGGGAACCCGTCACAGATTATGCCCCCCTTGCTGAGGGCAGCACAAGCCAGTGTCAGACCTGCTGTTTCCAGCGCTGTGTCCCTTACTCTGTAAAATGCTGGAGTTTGAGTATTTAGTGCTCAAATCTGCAGTTTTCAGCCAGAAAAGTCAAAGTCTGTTTGTTCAAACCCCGCCCATTGGAGGCTAGCCCCACCCACCTCGACTGACAAACCTATTACTTCTGAAGGTAGAAACATGTGAATAACCATCAGTGGGCGGGGCTAACACCTGCCCATGAATAAGATTTGTGCATTAAATGCTCTAAAACTGCTGCATCTTACAGAATAAGGGACACAGCGCTGGAAACAGCAGGTCTGACACTCCCCTGTGCTGTCCTCAGCAAGGGGGGCATAACCTATGTGACAGGTTCCCTTTAATGCTGAAAAGTGACATCCCCAGTGACATGTTAGACACTTGATCTCAGCATGGGCAGCCCTCCAGGGCAGAGGGTCACACTTGATAGGACTCCTGGCTATAGCTACTGATCAGTACACCATATCTAGACAGTCCCCTCTATCCTTAAATTTCCCTTAAATGGGTACTCCCTCCCTGGACATTCACAGGTTAAGGTCCACACTTGCTTATAGCCACTAGATATGGTTTGCTGACCTGGAGGTTCCCTTTGTGGCCTTAGATACCATTAATGATGTAATCCCACCCTGGACACGTCTAGGTTAAGGTCCACCCCACCTGTAGACCATTAGGCCCCTGTATACAATATGCACAACATGGCTAGAACATCTCTTCTCCCCCCAGATTTAGGGTTTTGATCATGTGCACATTTCCCTGTTCTGGTCGCCCTGTGACCTCAGTGTGCAGATGAATTACAGCCTGAAATTAACCAGGAATACATTGAAAGGCAACATTTACCACCAACAGTGTCACACCCTACCACTCACCCTCCCTGCCCTGTATAATCTCTACCTCCATTTTCCTTAAGCCAATTGACTTTCCCCAAACCCTTCTGCTGGGCAATGAGCTGGTTATCCTTGCAGGTTTCCTGCCCTCATCTGTCTGCTGCCACTGACCTCTTTCCCACCATCAATTTCATCCTCACTGCACAGACCCAACAACACTGACCCTCATCTACCCGTCCTCCAATGTCCCCTCCATCTCTCCAGAGGATATTGCTGCTCTCTTCATAATCTAGACCAATGAAGACATCCATCCCTAGTATTAGACAACTGTGCATGTTGTACACAATATGGCCATAACCACCTTATTTTCCTTCTCCCTCAAATAAGATGCCTGGACTCCATCCCATCCAGATAGAAGAAAGCAACTGCTGGCTGGTGTGAGCTACAGAAAGACGTCAATCCCGAAAACTGAAGCCAGATATTGGTAGCGACACCTTTGACCGGAGTCTGTTTATGCCAGTTTTGGAAGGCAAATATGAGCCATTAGATCCATTGGCTGATAGGAGAACATTGAGGTGCATCAGCCATGACAGAACCTGCAATGGCCAAAAGTTACCAATAACTGGAGCTACCCAAACCAATAACTTTATGGAGTCTCCTGCCAGTGATCATCTATTGTCTGCAGAGTAGGGTTATAAGTTGAGGCTTCCCATTACTGATCACCAATTCTTGATGGGTCCATGGACAGGAGGGGTTTAAAAAACTCTTTTGGATAAAGCTCATCCCTATATACAGGGACCCTCCTGTTCCAGATTCTTCTCTCTCACTATAAACAACCATCCTCCTTATTGCATGAAGCTTGCTCCACAGGCCACCAGAAGAGGACCGTACTATACGTAGCTCAATCTCATCATCCCCAAGTCTTAGTGGTGAAGACTGGGACAGTGGCAAAGATGGCAGCAGTAAAGGAACCAAAGCCACTCCAATGTTATCTATTCCTACAGACAAACAACCCAGGGGAAGCCATCAGCAAGTCAGGTAAAGAAAACTCTACAGTATAGAGGACACCTACACTTGGGTCGATGACCCAGAGGTGAAGCAATGTTCTTTTCAGGCCTCCACAGCCACTTCCCTGCCAGGGCTGGGCATACTCTGTCCAGTACAAGGATTGAGAACAATGTCTCATAGGTGACAGATTTACAACTCTCCTTAGAGTCCATTATAGAATTATCCATAAGATCACTTAAGTAGGACTAAGCTGACCAGACATTTACCAAGTTCCAACTTCGAGAGGCCAATGGGGACAAGGATGTATCCTAGAGCTTGAGAGAAGGAGCAATAAACAGTCATCTATAACATTGAAATCATCTATATGTCCACCATTCAGGCTGGGTTGACCGTGGTAGTTAAAAGGTTTTTTCCACAGTTATAAACTGTTCATAGACAAAAGTGAACTTTTATTAAAAATAGTTTTTCTTTCTTACAGTTAAACTGTCCCTAGACAGCCCTGAATGGTTTTACCCTACCTGAGCAGGGCGCCCGCCCCAAGAAGGGCGACCCTACACTCCAACCTTTCCCTATAGAGCCCTAGCAATCGCTAATACACACCACAATGTATCTTACAAAGATAAGCTACATGGCTGCAGCAGCAAACTAAATTGAGAGTAGTTACAGGAGTCAGTACTTAACAGCATGAAGTCTGAGGAAGTGTGATTTTGCACGTAACACGTAATTTCTAATTTCGACCAATAAATACGGTATTTTTACCTTTTTCTTATAACACTGGAGTCTCTGCACTAACTTGGAACTGCATAGCTGTTGGCTTTTTTTAGTGGTCAATTATTGGGTTTTTACTTGATTTTACTCATCTTCCCCTGGACTCCCCCGCTTGGAAGGACCAGCACAGTGGAGCCAGCAGCGAGCTCCTTACCGGGTGACACCGGCATATCGTCTGACCGAGAGTTGTGCCTCCATCAGCACAACGGCCGGCACCAGGTGAGCAGATACAGTAATATTTTCTTACTACCATTGGTGTGCCACTGTAATACACGAGGGTGCGCTCCCGTATCAGCTTTTCTTTTTCTTGCTACCTTCATACAGATCTTGCTTAACAGCATTGGCATTTGTACACCATGTTTATCACTAAATATTTTACCGCCATATATTAGAACAGACCAAGTTCGTTTTATCAATATTTCCTGTGATTTCTCCCCCCCCCCCCCCAAAAAAAAAAAAAAAAAAAAAAAAGGGTTCATCAAGGAGACCAGATCGAGACCAAACCGATTAAGGATAGCAATTATGACTCAATTATGAAAACACAAAGAGCGGTAGCACTTGGGCAATGTACTATAAGGATACACCCAAGATGCCTACAGCATGGGCTAAAGAGAATGCAATCAAACCTACAGAAGCCTCAGGCAGCACCCACACAGCAAAGGACGAAATCTGCTCCATTGTGACCTCAGCAGAACCTCATGCATCCCAGTCATTTTTTTGGGACTCTGACACAGAAGCAGATTTTTTGGCAGTTTTTGTGGTCATTGATTTCTCCATTCCCCCCCCCCCCCCCCTCTCAAGCAGAAAGTGTACAGAGTGCAAAAACTGCCCCCCACTCTCACCCAAACAAAAAGAGTGCATGGGTATTTGTTTATACTGGATGTAATAATTGGGCTTCATTTAACAATATTCACTGGTCGGCTATTGTTTGCTGCACAACATCCCACTCAACTCAGGCCCATATAGTTTCTTTCCTCCTTCAGTCTCTTGTGGTCACCTCTGGAGCCGCTCACAACGAGGGACACACTGGACTTTGGCTTCACTCGCCTCTGCCCCTTATCCAACATCCGAACTCTTCTCTTCATATCTGACCACAATCTGCTAACCTCCACCCTGACCCCTACAGTCCTGAACCTTGTCCAGCCCCTCAGTAACCTTTAAGGTGTTAACTCTCGCTCTTTCACCTCTACCATGACCTCACTAGACAAATACAGCCACTGCTCTTCACTCAGTTTGGTACACACCAAAATTCATTGATGCTGGCACAGTGAGTGAGTACGATGCCAAGATAAGCGTCGAGTTTACCCAACGTCACCAAAAATAACCCTGCTCCACTGAGGACCTTGCCATCTACAATCACTCCTCAATGTTGAGTCTGCACTCACTACTGCCAAACAGAATTACTTTACCAAGATCACAATCCTAGAAAACTAACACCCTCATCTATCCGTCCTCCAGTGTCCCCTCCATCTCCAGAGGATATTGCTGCTCTCTTCACGAAGAACAATCAAGAGATCCATCCCTAGTATTAGACAACTGTACACAATATGGTCATAACATTAATACTCCCCTTCTCCCTAAGATAAGATGCCCGGACTCCATCCCATCCAGATAGAAAGAAGGAGCTGATGGTCGGTGTGAGATATAGCAAGACTCTCCAAAAACTGAATCCAAACAAGGTTGAGCTGTTGGGAGATATTGGTAGTGATACCTTTGACCAGAGTCTTTATGCCAGCTCTGAAGTATTACCTTGTCCAGAATATATTGGGCACTGGTATCCTGAGAAGCCAATGAAAGGACGAGCCTACAGGGAACTCATGAGGTCTATTACAGCACTTTTACAGGGATGTGTTAACAGGCCCATTAATGATCCATCTAGATTTTCAGTCTGGAGACAGCTGATGGAAGGCAAATATGAGCCATTAGATCCATTGGCCGATATGAGAACATTGAGGTGCATCAGCTATGACAGAAGAGATCATGGAGGCCAGAGCCTGCAATTGCCAAAAATTACCAATAACTGGAAGGACCCAAACCAATAACTTTATGGAGTCTCCTGCCAGTTATTATCTATAGTCTGCAGAGTAGGGTTATTAGTTGAGGATTCCCATTACTGATACCAATTCTTGATGGGTCCATGGACAGGATGAGGTTTAAGAACTCTTTTGGATAAAGCTCATCCCTTTTTACAGAAACCCTCCAGTTCCAGATTCTTCTCCCTCACTATAACAACCATCCTCCTTATTGTATGAAGCTTGCTCCACAGCCCACCAGAAGAGGACCGTACTATAAGTAGCTCATCAATCTCATCATCCCCAAGTCTTAGTAGGAAAGACCAGGACAGTGGCAAAGATGGCAGCAGTAAAGGAACCAAGAACACTCCAATGTTATCTAGTCCTACAGACAAACAACCCAGGGGAAGCCATCAGCAAGTCAGGTAAAGACAACTCTACAGTATAGAGGACACCTACACTTGGGGCTTAGGGTGATGACCTGGAGGTGAAGCAATGTTCTTTTCAGGCCTCCACAGCCACTTCCCTTGCAGGGCTGGGCATACTCTGTCCAGTACAAGGATTGAGAGCAATGTGTAATAGGTGACAGATTTACACCTCTATCCTTAGAATCCATTATAAAATTATCCAGAAGATCACTTAAGTAGGACTAAGCTGCCCAGACATTTACCAAGTTCCAATTTCGAGAGGCCAATGGGGACAAGGATATATCTATAACCTAGTGCTTGAGAAGGTGCTATAGCCAGAGCCATCTACAATATTAAAATCCTGTATATCCGGTCCATCATTCAGGCTGGGTTGACTGTGGTATTTAAAAGGTTTTTCTACAGTTATAAACTGTTCATAGACATAAGTGAACTCTTATTAAAACTAATAGTTAGCATTTCTTACAGTTTAACTGTCCCTAGACATCCCTGAATGGATATACCCTACCTAAGCAGGGCGCCCGCCCAGAGAAGGGCGACCCTACACTCCAACCTTTCCCTACAGAGCCCTAGCAATCCCTAATACACCACAATATATCTTACAAAGATAAGAGAAGCTACTTAGCTGCAGCAGCAAACTAAATGGAGAGTAGTTACAGGAGTGTCAGTACTTAACAGCACTGGCATTTGTACACCATGTTTATCATTAAATATTTTGCCTCCATTTATTAGAACAGACAAAGTTCATTTTGTCAATATTTCCTCTCCGATGACTGCCTCAAAAAAAAAAAAAAAAAAAAAATTTAAGGTTCATCAGGAAGATCATAGACAGACCACATTGATTAAGGATTCCAACTAAGACTCAATTAAGAAAACACAATAAGCAATATCACTGGGGTATGGTACTATAAAAAATACACCCAAGATGCCTACAGCATGGGCTAAAGAGGATACAATCAATCCTATGGCAGCCTCAGGCAGCATTCACACAGCAAGGACACAATCTGCCCCATTTTGACCTCAGCAGAACCTCATGCATCCCAGTTATTTTTTTGGACTCCGACAGAGAAGCAGATGTTTTGGCAGTTTTTGTTACCGACTCTCACTCCACCCCCGCCCCCACCCCCCAAGCAGAAAAGTGTACCGAGTTCAAAAACTGCCCCCCCCCCTCCCCCCAAAAAACCCAAAAAAAAAAAAAAAAAAAAAAGTGCATGGATCTGTTTATACTGGATGTAATAATTGGGCTTCATTTAATAATATTTATTGGTCGCCTATTGTTCGCTGCACAACATCCCTCTCAACTCAGGCCCAAATAGTTTCTTCCCTTCTTCAGAACTCTTTTGGATAAAGCTCATCCCTATATACAGAAGTCCTCCTGTTCCAGATTCTTCACCCTCACTATAAACAACCATCCTCCTTATTGCATGAAGCTTGCTCCACAGAAGAGGACCGTACTATACGTAGCTCAATCTCATCGTCCCCAAGTCTTAGTAGGAAAGACCAGGACAGTGGCAAAGATGGCAGCAGTAAAGAAACCAAGACCATTACAATGCTATCTAGTCCTACAGACAAACAACCCAGGGGAAGCCATCAGCAAGTCAGGTAAAGACAACTTTACGTATAGAACACCTACAATTGGGGCTTAGGGTATGACCTGAGGTGAAAGCAATGTTCTTTTCAGGCCTCCACAGCCACTTCTCCTTGCAGGGCTGGGCATACACAGTCCAGTAACCAGGATTAGAGCAAGTGTAATATGAACAGATTTACACCTCTATCCTTAGAATCCATTATAAAATTATCCATAAGATCACTTAAGTAGGACTAAGCTGCCCAGACATTTACTAAGTTCCAACGTCGAGCGGCCAATGGGGACAAGAATGCAATAAATAGAGAGTCATCTACAACATTAAAATCATCTATTATCCAGGCCATCATTCAGGCTGGGTTGACAGTGGTAGTTACCAGGTTTTTTTTCTGCAGTTATAAACCATTTATAGACAGAAATGAACTCTTAGGCTATGTTCACACGGGTTAACTGCAGGATGTAATTACGCCCTGCAATTACACCGTGTGGGGCGTGAGCGGGGCCGCACTATCGCCGGCCCAAAACAATCATTACTAACGGCACGTATACGCTGCTGGTACTTCACAAAATGGTCATATTATCTTCCCCGCCCGGTCGGATTTCGCCGAGCATGACAGAGACTTAATCCATAGATCTTATGTGAAACTGTGAATTACCGTAATGAATGGGCGTTTTCAGTCCCGTATTTTGCGCACTTTTCGGCGCGTAATTACTGACTGAAAAACGCCCAATTAAAGCCGATGTTAACAAGGCCTAAGTAATCTAATAGTTCACAGAAAACCCCTGACCCAATATCAGCCCTGAATGGTTATACCCTACCTAAGCAGGGCACCCACCCCGAGAAGGGCGACCCTACACTCCAGCCTTTCCCTATAAAGCCCTCGTAATCCCTAACACACCTTACAAATGTAAGAGAAACTCCATAGCTGCAGTAGCCAATTAAATTGGGAGCAGTAACGAAGTGTCAGTACTTAGTATTGTTGCTTGTAAACCATGTTTACCACTAAATATTTTAACTCCTTATATTAGAACAGACAAAGGTCATTTTGTCAATTTCCTGTCCAACGCCCAACCCCCCCCCCCCCCCCAAAAAAAAAAAATGAAGGTTCATCAGGGAGAGCATAGACAGACCACACTGATAAAGGATAGCAACTAAGACTCAATTAAGAAAACACAATAAGCAATATTGCTGGGGCAATTACTATAATGATACACAAGACTCCTACAGCATGGGCTACAGAGGATACATACAAACCTATGGCAGCCTCAGGTGCATTTACAAAGAAGGACAAAATCTGCTCCATTTTGACCTCAGCAGACCCTCATGCATCCTGTCTGGTTTTTTGGACTTTGACACACACAAAAAAAAAAAAAAAAAAAAAAAAAAAAAAGTCTTCTCCATTTCTGGACTTTTCCCCCCAGCAGATAATAGCATTCTTGATCCAATAATGCAATATGAACAAAACTATAGACTACTACTATGCCACAGATACCAGTTAATGGCCATGACGTTATAGTGTGGATATTGCTTTGCCAATTTACAAGTGAAGCTTTAACCCCTTAACAGACATTTGCCGTAACTCATACGGCAATGTCGGGTAGGGTTCCCGCAAATTGCCCGTATGAGTATGTCAAGCTTGATCTTGCCGCTCACCAGGCGTGAGCGTGCAAGAATCGACATATGACATGCGGAAACCATCGGTATATTACCGCATCACCCCACTGCCGGAGTAGAGCTCTGGCCTGGGGGATTAACCCACCCCCCGATGTCGCGACATCGTGGACGCAACATCGCGGCTGCGGGGCGGCAGGAGGTGAGCTCCCTGCTATCCCACGATCCGGACTGCAGAAATGCGCTGAGCGCCACTACTGAATCTCCTACCAGAAAGCCCGGATGCCATATGACAGCAACCGGGTTGTCTGGTGACGTTACGATGCCCACAATGCATGTGGCAGCGAGACAGACGAGGTGCCATGGAGACCAGCCATACAGCAATAAGCTGTATCTGATCTCCTATATGCATGAACGTCTGACACTTTCATTGCAATTCCCCCCTGGGAAAAAGTATAAAAAAGTGTGAAAAAAGTAAAACAAACACGTACACCGCCCTTTTTCCCCTTTACAAAACACCAATCGATCCGAAAAAAGATCAAAAATAAATAAAGAACCCATATTTTGGTATCACCAAACGCGTGCGTAGCGACCCCACCCTATAAATCTGTCACATTAAATTGACCCTATGGTGTAACTCCGTAAAAAACAGTCACAGAATTGCGATTTTTTGTACATCCGCAGCACATAAAATATGGAATAAAAAGCGATCCAAAATACTAATATAAACGGCCAAAGTTGTACCAGTTAAAACGTCATTCATCCCGCAAAAAAAGTCCTTACACAGCTCTGTATACAGAAAAATTAAAAAAGTTCGCTTTTAGAAGAATAGCTTGCATAAATATTGTTTTACACAATAAAAAACAAAAAACACCTTTTTTTTCAAAAAAAATTGGGCCTTTAAATAAAAAAAAAAACTACATAATTGGTGTATCACCGTAAACAGTCTCAACCCACAGAAGTAAAACTAACTTGTCAGACGATACTGGCATGGTTAACGCTAATTTAAAAAAAAATAAAAAACACTGCTAGATTGTCATATTTTTTCTTCACCCTGCCTTCCAAAAAACGGATTTTAGAAAGCGATCAAAAAGTCTTGTCCCCCAAAAAATAATAACCAATAAAAAATTTCCTAACTCAACCCGCAAAAAAAAAAGTCCTAAACAGCTCCATAAACAGAAAAATAATAAAAAGTAATGGCACTCAAACTGCGGTGATGCAAAAAATGTTATCCCTTTTCAAATAAGTGTTTTTATAGTGAAAAAAGCAGTAAAACATTAAAAAAATATACAAATGTGGATCGCTGTAATCGTTTCCAACTGCTGAGTAAAACTACCATGTCTTTATAATCGCACCAGTGACCGCTGTAAAAAATAAAAAAAACACTACCAGGAATTGGCTGCATTTTGTACAAAAAGCCTCAACAAAAACTTCAAAAAATAGTGATCAAGCAACAATGCCCCCCATATTGTACACAATAAAAAAACATCAACTCATCTTCGTAAAAAACAAGCCACAAAGCAGACTCCATAATGCAAAAAATTAAGAAAGGCTATGGCTGTTCAGAATACGACAAACTTAAAAACGCAACTTTATAATAAAACTCGCATCTATGTGTAAAAGTAATAAAAACATAAAAAACTATATAAAATTTATATCATTGTAATAGTACCGACCCCCCATAGGTAAGAGTTATCCCGTCATTTATCCCGAATGGCGAATACGAAAAAATGAAGCCAAAAACAATGGCGGAAACGCGTTTCCCCCCTCCATTTCCATGGCCCAATGCTAAACAAAAAAAAACTATGCAACAACCTGTGCGCCCAAAATGCACAATACAAACCCTTAGATGAGATCCCTGAAGGGGCGTTGAATCCAAAATGGGGAAACTATTTCTGGAAAGATGATTCACCTGTTTCTGGTACTCTTGGGGCATTGTAAAATGTGACATGGCCCCACCAATATCTGTTGCGGCAAAAGCCAAATAGCGCTCCCTCCCTTGTTCCCCCCTGCCATCTGTTCGCCCAAACAGCAGTTTACCACCCACATGTAGGGTATTGCCGAACTTTGTAGGGAAATTGCGTAACAATTTTGGCATTATTTCCAAAAGTTCCTTGTAAAAATTTTCAGGTAAAATTGCAGATTGGAAAAAAAAAAATTTTTTTATTTTCAGAGCAAACGCTAAAAAAATTTGTGAAAGCCTGTGGGGTCGATATACTCACTACACCTCTGGGATATAAATCCGTAAGGGGTGTAGATTTTCCAATTGGGGTCATTTTAGGGAATTTATTGAGTTTTGGGGAACCTTAGGGTGTCCGCAAACCTAAATGCCCCAAATAAAATTGTAATGAAAATGAGGCCCCAGAGTCCAGTAGGTGCTCCTCCTATTCTGGGCTTGAGGATGAGCCAAATAATTCTCTAGGGCCCAATGGGATATCTCTGAAAACCCAGAAACTGGGAAATCAATATTATATGCATTTCCCTGATCACATTTAGCCGTATTTCTTGTCAATAAAGTATAAAAATTGAAAATCTGCAAAAAAAGATGAAATTTTGAAAATTTCACTTCCACTTTGCATTAATTCCTGAGAAACACCTAATGGTTTAATAAACTTCCAAATTCGGTTTTGAAATACTTTAAGGGGTGTATTTCATTAGATAGGCATTTATGGGGGGTATCTAACATACAGGACAATACAAAGTCACGTAGAACGTGGACTGGTCCCCTAAAAAAAGTATAGTTGCAAATTTTCTTGAAAAATTTGAAAATTACTACAAAATTTATAAAGAAAACACCCACATAAATTAGCGTGTAAAAAAAAAAAACGACATTTAAAAAAAATAGATGCCAAACTACAGCAGACTAATGGAAGATGCTAGTTATAACTAATTTTGAGTGGAGATAACTGTCTTACCATGCAGAAATTTTTGAATTGGTAAATTTTTTAAAATTTTTCCGTACCAAAATTTCTTACTATCTTTAAGGCACAAATGTGTCACGAGAAACAAATCTTCTGAATCACATGGATATAGGTAAAGTGTCAAAAAGTTATTCCCACATAAAGTGACACCATGACAGATTTAAAAATAGGGCTCAGTCAGAGAGGCCAAAACTGGCTCCCAGGCGGTAAGGGGTTTAAAGGGGTTTGTCCTCACTACAGGTGAATGCTGCTTTTATGTAAAAGATCTTGCAAAACAAGTCACTTTGCATTATGTGTCCATTAACATTGTCCCTACCTATTCCTAGATAATCCCCTCACTTGTATGGGCTTGCATCAGCTCGCCTATAGCTACAGACCTGTTCTCTCTCCTGATAGGCTGCCAGTGCTGGTTGCTATAGCTACAGACCTGGCTTCTACTGCAGCCTAGTGGAAGCTAGTAAACACACCTGTGAATCCAAGTAAACAGGACTGAGGTGAAATGAATCAATGTAGTGAGACAACCTCTTTAAGTGTTCAAAAGTCATATCAATTTGTTGGTAAAACCCAGTAAAAAATAGGCCTTGTCATACAACATCCCTCAGTGCAGCACATTTAGTCACAAGTATCTTTTCATTAGCAAGACAAAAAAAAAAAAAAAAACCTCCCTAAGGCGTCGTTCACACGGCTTATTGTCCCCGGATTGGCGCCGTACTCCGCGCGTCGGAATTTGCACTGCTATGGCTCCAATCCGTTGGAGTCATTACGGTAAACCTCTGCTCTCATAGAGAACAGTGGATTCCGCCGTCGCTCCTCCCCCCTATCTCGGCGAATCTACCACGGGGGGAAAAGTGAACATGCACATTATTTTAACGCGCGTACGCGCCGTAGATAATGATTAATGACAGTCTATGGGGCCGAGGAGCGGTGCCCCCGACGTGATTTGGCCCCGCCGCGCTTTGGCCCCGCCCTGTATTCACGCCGGATTTGCGAGCGCAATCCGGCTCACAAATCCGCCGTGAATAAGCCGTGTGAACACGGCCTAAAGGCACATCCCCACAGCAGAGAACACATGCTGGTGGTCATATGCTCCAACCACTATTTGCTCTGTTTTGTGTCCATGCACAACACAGCCACTGTTTGCAGAGAAAACCCCCTCCCTCCTTCATACTGAAACATTCATATTCCACCCAAAAACTGGTGAGAAAATGAACATGTTCAATGTTTTTTCAGGCCACCAAGGGAAAAAAAAAAAAAAAAAAAAGTGAATTTTTACATCAGAAGCGAGATCACTTTATTAGTGCCAAATATTGTACAGTAAAGTATTTTAGAGCAAAAATCAGTAAAAAAAAAAAAAAAAAAAAAAAAAAGAAGGATTCTGGCGCTAAAATACGTAAAAAACTTATTTTTAGCGCTAGAATCGAGAAGATATTTTGGTGCTTATAAAGTTAAGAGTATTTTAGTGCCTAAATCCATAAGGCTATGTTTTCACATACACGGCTTATTTCGGGGCGTATTTACGTCCGCAAATATGTTTCAAATAATGAACAATTACATTGGCATTGATTTCAATGTAAAATACGCCTCGTCATTTACACGAGGCGTATTTTCGCAACGTATTTGCGGACATAAATACGATCGTAAAATTAAGTTCCCTGTCACTTATTGAGGCATATTTTGCAACATAAATCCCCATAGTAAAGAATGGGGAATGTATTTACGACGCAAAATACTGCCCCACTTTGTAACACGTATTTGAAACGTATTTCGGGACGTAAATACGCCCCGTGAACATAGCCTATAAAGAGGAAAAAAATATATATATATTTTTATCGTCACAAGCGAGATAACTGTTAGCATGAAAATCTGTAAAATAAAGCATTTTTAGCAAAAGAAATATGAATTGCGCAAAAATCGTTAGCAACCAAAGCATGAACGTTTATTTACGAAGGGTACAGACAAGGACCACGTCCAGAACACCTGCCCGCAAATTTGATAAGGATTAACCTTTGTTACCACCCATTATAGGTGTAACTTGGGTCTGCTGGGAGGCTTTTCATTGAAAAAAATTGCAGCAAAAACACAGCAAAAGACGTCCGGCGCTTTCTATAGACTCCTGTAGTAAAATTTTCTGCCCGGCTCTGGCGTTTTTTTAGAACATGTTGCAAAATATGACCCGAAAAAAAAAAAAAAAAAAAAAAAAAAAAAAAAAAAAAAAAACACCACATGAGCAGAAAAAAAAAGCTCAGTGGAGACAGGAGGGTTTTACATTAGAGTCTATGGGAGATGATTACAGTAGTTTTTCCAGCATTTTCAGAAAACAAAAAAACACTGGGAAAAAAAAAAAAACGGACATTTTTCCTGTGGCAGTTGTAGACAGAGCCTTAAAGATGGTTTACAAACACCAATCCAAAAACTTCTTTGTCTGTGCGGAACACAACACATAAACCCCTTCACACGGACTGCTTTGACAACAGCATAGACAAAAAAAAAATTTCTATTTAGCATTATTTCTCTATTTCTAGCAAGAACAAGCACTGCCACACAATGTAACGTACCAATTGCCCACACAAAAATCACAGCAAAATTTGCAGTAAAATCACAGTAATTACCACAATTTTTGTGCAGCAATATACAACATTAATTGCTGTGCTTTCCTGCACCAAAAAAAAAAAAAAAAAAACACTGGGGCAGATTTATAAAAAGTGTCTTACTTTTAGACAGTGTAAAGTTAGGCTATGTCTCCCCTGCAGGGAACAAAAAACGACCTGAAAACGAATTACTAAAAACATTAGGAAAATGAGTTTTCGTCCACTGCCTGTCAAAAGCAGCTGAAAAAATGGCTGTTTTTTTTGCACGTTTTTTGGAGCATCTTTGCTCTGCTTTTTAATGTATGCACAAATTAAGCCATTGGATGTAAACTACACCCTACAGGTGGAGTTAATATGTTAAGTAGTCCAACTTTCCTTTAGATCACTGTAGCCATTTTGAGCACATTGTCCTTTGTGTGCTGCTGCTGCTTTATTAAATTTTGCACCACATTCTTTCACAAAAATCCACATTACCTTTCCATACACAAATATAACTTTATTCCCCCCAAAATATTTAAAAAAAAAAAAAAAAAAAAAAAAAAAAACCGATTCCGATGCCAAAACCTGAAAAAAAAACATTTTTTTTAAGCGAAATAAATTATGGAATTTCGCAAAAATAGTTAGCGACCAATGCATGATCATTTTAATTAACAAAAGGTACAAAACAAGGACACATCAGAAACTTGTCTGCAGATTTGATAAGGATTAACCTTTGTTACCACCCATTATAGGTGGGACTTGGGTCTCCGGGAGGGTTTTCATTGAAAAATCGCGGCAAAAACACACCAAAAGACATCCGGCGCTTTCCATAGACTCTGTAGTAAATTTTCCTGCCCGGCTCTGGCGTATTTAGAACATGTTGCAAAATACGACCAGTAAAAAGAAAAAAAAAAAAAAACAAAAGAAAAAAAAAAAAAAAAAAAAAACAAAACACCACAGAAGCTCAGTGTTAAGACAGCAGGAGGGTTTACATTAGAGTCTATGGGAGATGATTACAGTCATTTCTCCAGCATTTTTAGAAAACAAAAAACACTGAAAAAACAGACATTTTTCTGTGCA
Source organism: Phyllomedusa bahiana (assembly GCA_025379985.1). Taxonomy (NCBI): domain Eukaryota; kingdom Metazoa; phylum Chordata; class Amphibia; order Anura; family Hylidae; genus Phyllomedusa; species Phyllomedusa bahiana. The sequence continues at coordinate 21,916 of JAODAL010015424.1, read as the reverse complement.
GTGTAGACAGAGCTTTAGACTAGACAGTTTTATAATGCACCACATTTATCAGTGTTGATAAATCTGGTGCAGATTAGAACAGTCTGTCTACCACAAATAAGTTGTCTTACTTTCACACCAGAGACGCCGATAAAATCGGGGGGGCATTTTTTGGTCGCATGTAAGCCATACCCTTTTCTCCACAAAACCACACCCCCTTTTACAATGCCACACCCCTTTCATTGGACAAGGCGCAGAAGCGTCTGAAACGGTCTAAAACACATAGTAAATGTGGCGAGAAGCTGGTTTCTGGCACAACTGCTTTGGTAAATCTGCCCCACTGTGTGAACGCGCACTTAGACTTCCAGCAGCAATACATAGTAACAATATCAGTAAACTAAGATCATACAGACCTACTGTACCTTGAATCAGCTCTTGCTGTATCCACCTGTATCCCCTCTCCCATGCACGCAGCCCCAGCTTTGCCCACCACTCCCAACCATCCTATGAGCAGAATCTGCTCCATCCATGGTGCAGCTCAGGTCTATACCCCCTGCACAGCTGCACCTGCTAACGAGCCCCTGCAGGAGGCCGGGCTCACACTTTCAGAAGCCAAAACCAAGAATGGATTTCAGACAAGGAGAAGCCTCAGTCATTCCCTATTATGTGTCCTCCAGTTATCCCCCCATCCTGGCTCTGGCCTCAAATACTGCATCTAAAAAGCTGAAGGTGTGAACCTGACCTTAGAAACCTGTCCAGATCTATGAGAGGAGCCTTCACCCTGATCCAGATCCCTGCAAAGCTCCAAGAGCCAGAACCCAGCATTCACCCCTTCCTGGCAGCGATGGGTTTTCTTCACATTCCTTTTCCTCCGTCTTTCCAGAACCATAATTTTTTTGTTTTTTCTGTCTTCATTCCCATTTCAGATCTGGTCTTCCACAAAGCTCCCGGTGCCAGAACACATCACACTTTTGGGTTCCTTCAATGCGACCAACGGCAAAAAGTAACTTATAACATATAGCTAAACAAAACCAACACGCTGTCTGACAAACATTTGACATCCGTTTTTTTTTTTTTAATATTTTCCTTTTGGGCTGTCCGCCCTTTTTTCCTTGCCGTTTGATTGGGAGGGGCTTGTTTAATTTTTTAATGAATACAAATGTATAGGTTACAACTGGACCAACACTGGGAAAATTTTTTCTTTGACTTAGGCTATTCTCCCCGCAGGGGACAAAAAAAAACACCTAAAAAAAATGACAAAAAATCAGAAACTGAGTTTTTTTCCACTGCCCTGCAAAGCAGCTGAAAATCGGCCCGTTTTCTTGCCGCTTTGCGTTTTTTTTGGCGCTTTTTTTTACCCGTGTTTATGCTGTCTTAAAGCCTTTTTTTTAAGTCTGAAAAAATTTAATTTTGGTGCTAATAAAGTTATTTTGCGTTTGTCGCCAAAAATACTTTTTTTACGGATGTTAACCTTTTTTACGGATTTTGGAGCTAATAAAGTTATTTTGCGTTTGTCGCCAAAAACTTTTTTTTTTTTTACGGATTTTTCCCTTTATAGCCATTTTTTTTGTTTTTGGGTGCAATTTAAGTTTTTCGCTTTGATGCTAAAAATAGTTTCTTTACGTTTTTTTGGCGCCAAAAAATTAAAAAATGATTTTAGTGCCAAAACCAAAAAAAACGGATTTTCCCAAAATTTTAAAAAAAAAACGTTTTTTTGGCGTCAAAGCAAAAAATAACAATTAGGCCAGAAAAGGATTTTAAAAAACGTAAAAAAAAAAACAGATTCAAAAAACAAAAATCCATAAAAAACTTATTTTTAATGAAAAAAAAATCTGAATTGCCCAAAAAACATAGCGACCAAAGCATATCATTTATTACAAAAGGTACAAAAAAGGGGAAAAAGACACTTGATGCAGATTTGATAAGGGAAACCTTTTTCAACAAAACCCCAAAGTTGGGGGACTTGGGTTTCCTGGGAGGGTTTTTTATTAAAAATGCAAAAAGACGTCCGGGGCGCTTTTCCCTAGACTCCGAGTAAATTTTTTTGCCCGGCCTGGCGTTTTTTGATCATGTTGCAAAAACAGCATTAAAAAAAAAAAACAACAGAAAAAAGAAGCTCAGTGCAACAGCAGGGCGTTTTCACATTAGAATCTAGGGGGATTTATTACATTTTTTTTCAGCGTTTTAGAAAACAAAAAACTTGAAAAAAAAAGGATGTTTTTCTGTGCAGTATAGACAGAGCCTAAAACTTTAAAAAAATGTATACTGTTACATACATGTCTTCATTCCACTTGAGAAACTGCAGCTCCCGGCATCTTCCATCTGTTAAAATGTAAAGACTATTTAACTGGGAATATGAAAACGGACAGAACGTCGATGTATGCTGCACATGCGTCCACCTCCTGAATACGCCCGAGGCAAAACGCGTGGGTTCTTTTTAATCAATTTTTTTCCACTTCTTTTATGTTGTTTTTAAATAAAAAGATTACACCTTTTTTCCTGCCCCTTGAGGGATCTTTCTTTAGAAAACCCCGGGATCAGTTTGTTTTGCTTTCAAACCTCCATGACCCGGGAACACCAAACGCATACCCTTTCATTGTACGACCTCATCTTTAAGAAAAGTTCACAGGGCGAATTTTTCAGCGCCATTTTCCCATATTTGCGCTCTATTAGGGTTTTTAATCGCGCCAAATTTTAAACGGTAATCCATATTGTCAAAAGAACATAATTACCCTCCTCGCCCGCTGGGTACAATACAAACAATTGTACCGTGGGGGAAAAATGACGGTCAATTATTTTTGTGGCAAATACGCCCCGAGTAATAAAGGGTCAATGAAAAAGGGAATGTTAAAAAAACCCATCGCGCCAGAAGGGGTAAATGCGGGTTCTGGCTTTGGAGCTTTGCAGGATTGGACAGGTGAAGGCCCTCTTAATCTGGACGGGTTTCAAAGGGTCGGGTTCACACCTTCAGCTTTTTAGATGCATATTTTGGGCCCAACCCAGGATGGGGGTAACGGAGACACAAAAATAGGGAATGACTGAGACTTCCCTTGTCGAAATCCTTCTTGGTTTGGGGTTTCTGAAATGGGGGCCCCCTCCTGCAGGGGCCGTTAGCGGGTGCAGGTGCAGATCTTGCTCAAAAGGGTTTGGATAGAGGGAGTGGGGGGTGTAGGATAAAAGGGGATGGGTTTTGGGGAACCGGGGGGCTATGGCTGCATTAGGAGCTGCTCCTAGGACACAAGGTACAGGAGGTCTCTGGGTTCTGTTTGCTGAGGTTGTTACTGTGACTGCTGCAGGGAGTCTAAAAATGTTATTACATTGTGAATGGAAATATACTTGATAGAAAAATGCATCACGGGGGACCCTGGGCATAGAAATCCCCTTACTACAGGCCGGCTGCTGTTAGGGCAGTCAACCATCACTGAAGGGGCCTGATGGTCTGCTGTTGGCAGGCTCTGTCCCCTTGCTTCACAAAGGCTATCTTAATTGTATGCATGTCCTTGCTACAGAGGGGCCTACTCTATTACAGGGGTGCCCAAGCACAGGGGGGTCCCTATTCTACCTACAGGGGGGTCCCTTTCTACTACCAGGGGGGGGTCCTTATTCTACTTACAGGGGGGCCCTTATTCTACCTGCAGGTGGGTCTGAAGCTATGGGGGGGCCCTTATTCACCTCAGGGTGGGTCGAAGCTAGGGGGGGGCCCCTTTTTCCCTACCTCAGGGGGCTGAAGCATGGGGGCCCTTATTCTACCCAGGGGGGCCCCTTATTCTACCTCAGGGGGGGCCCGAACTACAGCTTGCTGGGGGGGGGCAAGCCAGGAGGGAGCAAGAGGGGGGGGCAGATGCACACTGATGGTGGCCTGGAAAGGGTAACCTCCTGGGCTTTATGCCTAGATTATCACACATGGACACTGGGGATGGATAGATGGATTGATGGTGGAGGTGGCTGGGGTTATATTTGCTGCACTGAGGGTTGTTATATGGCAAAGTCTGTACAGATTTTTATCAATAAATTGTGGGGTTTGCACACTTTAAACTTATAAACTGACAAAGCAATAGCCACATGGTAGTATCCTGGTCCTTAATTGTGACATGTGGGGTGTGGCAGCCAATGGGCTTGTTCATATGTTGCATTATTGTATGTCCGACTGCATGCAGCAAAAGTGCCCTTGGTTTTGTATGAAATTGCCTTGTAACTGTTGTGTTGTGTATATAAATATATATATATAAAATATATATATAATATATATATATATAAAATATAATCTTGCACTTCATATAAAGTTGAACAAGAAGCAATATGTGAGTGAAGCCTGAGTCATAACTGAGGGAAGTTGATGTACTGCAGATAAATAGCGGTAAATTTGTGTTGTGTTTTTAGCTGGATGATTCAGAGTCCAGTGAAAAACCTGGGTCACTGTCCCTAGAATAAAAATGGGGGTGGGAATCTATTTGAGGTGGCAGAAAAACTGGCTTTTTGCTATAGGGGGGAGGGTTTTTTTAGTTTTTTTTCCCCTCTTCCCTCCATGTATGTTATCAGGCTGGGTCTACGTATGATGGACATAGTGATAGTTCTAGGGTCACTAGGAGTAGGAACTGCTAAAATCAATTTCATGACCCTTGCAGCGCTGATGCGCTCTAAGCCCAACCCCAACACCACCCCACGGTCTTTACCCTTCTCTGCTGTGACCCCTTGAAATGAACACATTCCACACAGGTTGGATAAAATTGGCCACAGCAGCCGTTTTATTAACAAAATACAACATAAATAAATTGCCATATAAAAATATAACATAAACTCTTATATATATATAAAATATATATAATATATATATATATAATATTTTATATACATACATACCTCAACATAAATATAATTACATACATATACCCATATAACTGGGAAACTTTAACTCCAAAGGAACACCACAACCAAGTGGGGCAGAGGTCCTTGGAACCAACCAACCTACGACCTGGCGACCAAATCCCCGGGAAGGAACCAAAACACCACTTACCCCCAGCCGTACTCCACTGGCTCGGGGTCCTAAAGCCATCCATGATGGCGCACCCCTTGTGCTCTGCAGGATTCCCGCCTGCAAGAGCCCACCACCTTCGCCAGGTCGATTCACCATTCTCAAAACTATGAGGGAATCATACCCCGAATGACTCCCTCACCGTATCTCCTCGTCCAAATTCCCAAGAACACCCCCGCCATCACGAGCAGCCCCTGAACCCAATCATGCAGGCCCCCACCAGCCCGCTCCCAAATCCCTTTCCCTTTAAGCCCAGGCCCATAGTCCAAGCCACACCGTCAAGGGGGACCCCATCAGTTTCCCAAAAAAAATGTCAAACCCCCCCCAATTCCAAATGCCTGACAAACACCCCTCCTTTCCACCACAAACTTTGCCACCACCTTTTCCCCCTTAACCCTGGCCTTTTTTAAAACCTCTCCACCAAGAGCTCCTCTCCAAATGATGCCGAAACACATATCAACCAACAATAACCATGCCGGAAAGACCTCCACATCCCAGCAAATCGATTTGATGTTCCCACCAATTATCTGAAAGTCAAGCCCCCAAATCATTGCCCCCTACTTAGGACCAAATTTTCCCGGGGGTCATCCAGGGCTGAAAACCGCGTCCCCTCCGGGACCACACCACCCCCAACCATCCCACGCTTCCACCCCAAACGAACCACCGCGACTTTCCCCGGGGAAGCCCCAATTAGGGCCATCAGGCCGCAGCCGCTCGCTCGCACCCCAGTGAACGAAATGAAGGCCCAGGACCAAAACCAAAAACGGAGGACGCACGCAAACAAAGAAAACAAGCTGACACTAGCCATCCCCGGGGAAAACCCCCCCCGAACCCTTTTTAAACCCCCCCCGAAACCCCGCTCCCTTTAGGCCGCCAAATGGGGCCCGGAATCAGTCAAAACCATCCACTCCCATCCCCAATCCTGAACCACCCCGCACTGAGGCCCCAACCCCGCAGCCTCATTACTGCCCCAATCCAAAGGGGAATGCGGACAAAAGCACGGGGTCAACCCAAAACTGCCCCAAACAACGCCTAAATACCGCAGGAACGGAAACAGAAAGGGAACGTTCCCATCGCGGCCGCAGAACGGCCCTGTTCGACCCTGCGAAACACCCAAAATTTTCCCCCCAACCCCGCACCGGGCACACGTGACCCGGGCCCCGACCTCGGGGTCACCTGCCTCCCTCTGCCGGCCTATCCTCTTTGCCCCGACACAAAAATGATGGCACCCCTAATCCAACGTCCTCTTGTTGTGGGCCCCCCCCCCCTGGGAAACCGATGGGAAAGACACCAGCTCCCCCACACGAAATGCACCAAAAAACCCAAGGAAAAAACGCACCCGGGGAAACACACTTCATCGCCCGGCTGGCCACTTCCCCTAACACCCGCCAACCGTACACAGGGCGAAAAACCACCGGGCCCCGGGGAATCTCCACCCCCCCGACCCCGTCTAAAACCTGGGGAGAGCCCGGGAGACCACAAAAACCCTTATTAGATCACGCAGCTGCCGATTCAAAACCCAAAGCCAACCCGGACATAATCTCGAGACCCAACACCGCCCAAACCGAGCCCCCACCCCCCCACCCAACAAACAGACCCCCCAATTTGGTCTTCCCCGACACCACATCACCCAAAACCCCCAATCCAATTGACCACTGCACCCAGCTCCCCATAAGCAGCCCGTCCCCCTAAAAGGGGACGCCCGAATCAGCTGGTCTGCCCCCCGAAGGCCACGGCCCCATAGGTGACTGGGGCACCTTTCCCTGCCTGCGCCGAGGGAGCCAAAGTCCGGAACCGGCCCACTGCCCCCGAGAAAGAGAATCAGCGATGGCGTTGGGGACCCCGGGAATTTCCCCCTCACCCTGAATTGCGCTCAAAACACCACAAGACAACAACGTAACAGACTCTACCGGGGCAAGGGGAAACGGGTTTTTAATCGCCAAGACTACCCCCAAATTTCACAAAAAAAGAAAGCAAACCCTTCCGATCCCAAAATTTTTCGCCCCACAATTCCAACGCCACTAAAAATGAAAACATTCCAAGAAGGCCTTTTTCCTCAAACCGTAGGCCGCCCACCCACGGGCCCAAGACCCCACACCACCCAAACCCCACAAATCCCCCAAAACCTTACTCCCGCCCATCCGGGGGAAAAATCACAGTCCTCAAGAAAATTCCCCATGCAAGAAATTGACCCCCGTTAACAATCCAAAAAAACTCGCCCACACCCGCAACCCCCTCCCTGTGTTCACAGGTAAAGCGAAAGAAATGAATGCGGCTTCGCACTCCCGCATTTTCCCCGGGCCAACCGTCGACAGAAAACCCCCCCCATGGGGCAGATCCGAAAACGCAAATTGACTTCCTAACAAAGATTGCAGCCCTCGGGGGAATCTTGCGTAAACCCACTCCCCCCCGGCAAACCCTTTTCCGCAAAAAACCTAATTATTCGCGGGAAACCTGCACTCCACCCTCACCGATCAATGCATTACCAGAAAATTCAAAAAGGGACTGGACCCTTCTTTCAGGGGCCCGAGGGACGCCAAGCATCATCACCCAACCCAATAACTAGCAAAAAGCCACATACTGCAATCCCGCCCGGGCCCCCCACAAAAGAATCATCCAGATAAGGGATGAAAGAACTCAACCCCCGAAACATCCCTAACCCCCATTCCAAAAAAAGTGGTAAAACCCCCTCAAAATAGGCACACAAACGAACAGCCCATCGCAAGCAACGACAAAAAAAAACCCCCCTCCCAAAAACCCAACAGCTTTAAAATTTTCAGAACCGGCAAAAACGAAACGCCGACTCAATACTGCTGGGGCCCTCACGCGGCCCCCCCATCCTCCGCACCAAGGACACCGCTTCACAAAGGGGGTAACCCACGAACACAGTTCCGGTCATACCATCATTTTCCTGATTGGGCCCTTTGGAAAGGTGAATGACCGAAATTTACAGGCTCCTTCTAAACTACCCCTAAGGGGACACCACCAGTCAAAAAGGGAGGCTTTAAACGACCCGCCACCGTCCCAGCGACACCTCCTTCGCCAATTTTTTTGACACTACCTCAGGATCCAGGCTACCTTAGAATTTTTTGTCGAAAAAAACCGGGGTGACCGGGGGGCGGGATCAAATCCCTGCCCAAACCCCGGCGGCCACAGGGCCGCAGTTCCCCACCGGATAGCGGCTAGAAAAATTCCATCTCGCCCACTCACCCGAATTCACTCCCTTAGCACCGGCTCCTTTTTCTCCGGCCCTTTAAAACAACGGTAAAATGGGGGGGACGGGGGCGTGCAAAGGAGCAACTGTCCCCGAAACGGCAACCCCGGGGACCCCAACTTCACCCCGGCCCCCCCCCCCGTTAACGCCCAACAACCGCAAACCTTTTTTTTGAGGCACGGGGCTGGATCCCACCCGCACCTACCACTGCTCCCCCCCCCCTTTGGGCCCGGGCGAACCGGCCCCCCCCAAAAAGGCTGCCCAAACTTCGTCGGGGCCATGACTTTCAACCAAAGCCAATATCCTTAGGTCCCACCGATTGAAAGGGGGAACTGCCCTTCCGCTGATAAATTTCTCGTCAAAACCCGCCACCTTGTCCCCCATATGCCCGATGCCTTCCCAATCGCTTCATAAGAAAAAGAAACCCAACAAATTTCCGGGGGCCTTTTTTCCCCCATGACACTCGCAAGTAACGCAAACCCTGCACCAAATTTCAAACTTTTTTCGGAATGATTTCCCCACCGGGGGCTTCCCTCCTCCCCTCCTCCCCCTCCTCCTTTTGCCTCATCTTTTTTCCCTTTTCTAAATTGAACTTTTCAAAGGGAATAATGAAAATCTCCACACCTCCCTTCAGATCTTCTCTCACTTTCCGCTTTAAAAGCGCCCCTACGGCCCTTCAAAACAACTACACTTCCCCTTTTGCCCGTCATCCAACCTAACACTCTTGGGGATTTTTTCTGTCTGCAAAACCCACATCCACCCCCGCCCCCACTGAGGGGCCCCCGGGCCTCGACCCCTCTCCCGCCTCAACCAAGGAGACACTGGCAAAAGGCCCTCCCACCCAAAAAAACATCGACGGGGAACCCCCCCACCCCACCAACCACCCTCTCCCAAACCCAAAAACCCCCGCAACAAAACCCCCAATGCCTCCAAAACACCAGCCTCCGCCGGCGAGCCCCCCCCCCCCCCAATCCTCACAAACGCCCCCCCCACCAACGGGGGGCCCACACCGACCCCCCCCTTGCACTAAAAAAAGGTGGAAAAGGGATGACAAAGACAATACTCACCAGGCTGCGTGGGGCTTGGGCCCACCGGCTCCTACCCCGGAACCTGGTCGCCGTCTCCAAAACCTCCCGTCACACGGCCCGGGTCAAGGCCTTCAGAACCCAAAAAGGGGAGGCCGACCGGCGCAAGCCGCGGGGAAGGGGCAGGCTCCTGCCACGCCCGGAACGGGGAACCTGCATAATCTGGAACTGCGCCGGGGCCAACCGACCGTCGCCCGTCAATCCTCCTGCCGTCCTCTCCAGCCCCGGGGGAAGCCTCCCGTCGTTGACCGCTCTGCCGCCGCCTGGTGGCCCCCCCGACCGGTGCTTCGCCAGGCGGGGCCACCGCCACCACAGACCGAATTGAAGAACTAGGAGCAGCGGCCGCTCGCGCCCCGGACCGAGGCTCCGACCCACCGCTCTCCGCAGGGCCCGCCGGCCTACTCGGATTCCTCCCAGACCGGGTAGACCGGCCCCCAGATTGGAGCCTGCCCACCCGACCTGAAGGGTCCCCAGAAGGGCTCCGCTGGCGACGGCGAGCCCTGGGGGTGTATTCCGGGCTCAGCCGCTGCGGGGGGCGAGCCCGGCGCCTGCGGCCCACGCCGCTACCCCCAGATACAGCAGGAGTCACCGCAGCCCTGCGGCCGCCCGCCCTGCCCGCGGAGGGGCCGGCCGACTCCTCAGCTCCTATGCCAGAAGCGCTGCCCCCTGTAGCTGCATCCGACTCCCTAAGTACAGCCTGCACATGGCCGTCCATGGGCGCCGCGACCGGGTCCCCGGCCCCACTCACTAAATCCCGCACAGCCGCTTGCAACCAGGAAGCTCCCTGGGTTGCTGCCAGGCGCCTCAGGAAATCCATCTGCTCAGCCGACATCGCGGGACGAGCCGTCGGCACGGGCGTCCTGCACAGCTGGATCCTGGCGCGCAAGTGCCGCACGGCCGGAAAGGGAGGTATTAAATACACCTCGTCACTTCCGGCCGAAACGTACACCGTGGCTTCAGCCGCGCCCAGCCCGCCGGGTCATGGTGCGCCTCCCCCAGGGGGCGTGGCCCGGTCCGGCGCGCTGCTACAAGGTGGAAACCTCCCTTCTCTGAGCTTGTAGGTAATAAACATTCTTAGTCCTGTTACAATGATATGGCAACAGAATAGGTGGCTGTAAATTAAAATCCCCTCTCTCCCCCCAAGGCAGGTCCAGGTCACAACCTGGCTAAGGGTGCTTTCACACAGTACATTTTTTAATGCATTTTTTGTGCAGGAAGGCAAAGCAATTAATGCTGTACAAAAAGGCAAAAGCCGTGATTTTTGTGCAGCAATGTACAGCATTAATTGCTCTGCCTTCCTGCACAAAAAATGCATTAAAAAATGCACTGTGTGAAAGCACCCTTAAAGGGGTTTTGCCACCATGTAATGTTGACGTGGGACCCTCCAAAATGGGTATTTAATCACTTTTCTAAATATATGTGATTACAAAAAGTGAAGCCTGTGAGAGCTACAGCATTTATCAATCCCCCTTAGTTACTTGAAAGCTTCCACTAGACATGACCAGAGAGCTGACAGGCCGTGCTTGTGTGAAACACTTCTTATCTGATGACAGGAAAAATGAATCCGCTTTTAAGGCACCGGGTAGAAAGTGCAGTCTGAGGCTGTGTCTTGCTGTATTGAGAATCCACTGTTGTACTGTTATTATTTCACTTAAGTTTTGTGACGCTCCCTTATTCCTTACTCACCCCCTCCCTCTCAGCCCTGCAGCTTTCATGACTCAGCATGATTTGTTTATATTCTCCCTGTGCTGATAAGGAGGTAAGGAACTTGCGTCCTGGCAAATCCCCTTTAAGCAAATGGTTACTTGGAACAGTCACGAGTGCGTGAAATTGTCCAGGGGAGGGTGACTTCTTGTAGAACACTACTCCAGTAAGCTATAGGTGTACATGAGCCAGGAGAAAAACCCATCACCTTACAAAGTAGAAGGTGAATCCTGGTATATTCAGCCAGAGGCCCAAGTGTTCTGCAGCCTCTGGCCCCTTTTACCGAACTTGATGATATTTAGGAAGGCAATGAGCTTTCTGGCCATAAATGGTGTTTAGGAGATTGAGTGGAAGATGGGAAACTTCTGTATTAGGCATCAATATGGTGAAGAATACTCCAGTGGTTCAGAAGTAACACTAGATTCTACCTCTGGCTGAAAACTCCTTTCCAGCATCCCCTCCCACCACCAGGGCTAGGACCTCTCCCAACATTGGTGTGCTGTCAGCTCAGTCTACCACACCTGGGGGCACTTTGGGTTACCCATGTCATTAATTTTAAATACACCCCCCCCCCCTCTCATATTTTCCTATAAACTTATAGGTTGGCAGGGTGCTCATTGGCAGGAGAAGTTGCTTGTGCAACATAAATGAAGACCGCCAGTTTATATACAATCCTGTGTGTAGTCTTACCATGTGGTAAGTGTCTGTCAACCAAGCCTAAAGGATGACCACCTCTAATATTGTAGGTTATTTATTGCTTCTCATCCCAAGATTTGTAATTGATCCTTATGGCCATCAGCCTCCAGGAGTTGGGCCTTTGTTAAGGTTTGGGCAGCTCTGTCCTGTTAAATGACCCTGTATATGAGCGATCCATGGCACCTTCACAGAAACTGTACAATGGGCTCCTTACACTCACCATGTAGGTCCCCTAGGATGGAGGCCAGTGTGGCTGAAACGTGGGACTGTTCTCTATCTTCTGTGATGCACATGCTCATACAAGGAGAGCTGCAGGTCACTTTCTGAAATTCTGTGAACAAAATACAAGGTGTGCTGAGCATCTCAAGAGTATCTTACTACAGACCTTCCACTGAGCAGCCACATCCTACTCTGGTGTGTGGCACTATCTCACCAAAGTTTAATTAAAGGGAATGTGTCATCAAAAAATGAGTCGCTGTTTAAGTCCTGTTTTTATGTTAAACACATTTTGTAGGAATTTATTTTTTTTTTTACTTTTCATATCACTTTCAATATTTTTTAATAGTTCTTAAGTCCTGCAGTTTTCACTTTGGCCACTAGGCCTTGTTTGCACTGCTTTAACAGCAGTCAGAGAGATGCTTTACAGTAGCTTCATGCACATAGGAGACTTAAGAATGACTCTGTCCCATTCACTTCTATAGAGTTTTCTAGTCCTGCTCTGACCTGGGAAGAAGTCACTGTGCAGGGAGGTGAAAGGGTGAACTGTGACTATCTACTCTTGTGACTGGTGTCTCCTTTCGTTTTGACCCTCTTTGTGCTGATAATTATCAGACATCTGAGTATCTTTCTCTACAGAACAGGAAGTGTCAGAGTAGTAATAGGTTTAGTGGCCAAAGTGAAAACTACAGGACTTAAGAATTATTAAAAAAATATTGAAAGTGATATGGAAAATTAAAGAATAACCAAAATTTGTAACGTTTAACATAAAAACATGAGTTCAACAAGTAATTTTTGACACATTCTGTTTAAGCTTGTATAATTATCTGATACTCTATAGACTACAGAGTTCACACCTTAGAAATCAATCATTTATTGATCCTCACTCTTATCTGTCCTGGACTATTAGTCTTGATAGTCTGTCCAGGATTTCATGGTCCCTCAGGATCAATCCCATCAGTGCACCCCTAGGTGGAGGGTTCTCTGCTCCCCACAGAAGTGTTTGCAATGTGAGCTTCCATGGTCACCAGTGCAGGTCCATACTGTATGGGAATCTTTGTTCTTGAGATGTCCATATAGTAACACTGAGATTCTAATTCTACTTGTTGAAACATTAGAAGGACTTTTTACCTCCCCCACCCCCCTTTTATGTATAGTGTAGTAATAGATCTGAGTTATCTGTGGCTTCTTCCTTTCATTGGCTTCTTAGGATACTTGTGCCCAATATATCCATAAGGTATCGCAGCCAATATCTCAAAAACATCTTAATTTCAAGTGTTCCAATTCTTGGTGGTTTTTGGCCATTGAAGGCACTGGCCTCCATGATCCCATCTGTCATGGCTGATGCAACTCATGTTCTCATTGGCCAATGTCCTCTCCTGGACCTAATGGTTCGTATTTGCATTTTATCAGCTGTTTACCGACTGTAGATGAGATCAATTTAGTAACTTTTTTTTCATTTGCAGATGGATCATTAATGGGCCGGTTACCACCTCCCTGTAAAAGTGCTGTAATAGATCTGATGAGTTACCTGTAGACTCGTCCTTTCATTGGCTTCTCAGGATACCAGTGCCCAATAGATTCTTGACAAGGTATCCTTCAAAACTGACATAAACAGACCTAGGTCAAAGGTATCACTTCCAGTATCTTCGAACAGCTCAACCTTGACCAGATTTGGTTTTTGGCATCTGTTGGAGAGTCTTGCTGTAGCGGACACTGGCCAGAAGCTCCTCCCTTATCTTTTGGGATGGGGCTGGGTATCTTTGGTAGAGAGGAGACGTTAGTTATTGTACACAGTTGTCTAATACTGCTTATAGGTGGGGTGGACCTTCACCTAAAAATAGGTGGCATATCCCTGTGAGAGAACCTACAGCCACAGAGGGACCTCCTGATCTCTACACCGTATCTAGTAGCCATAGCCAGGAGTCCTATCAAGTGTGACCCTTCAGTCTGCAGGCCTGCCTGTGCTTAGAGGTCAATGAGGAAGTGATAATTGTTGGCCCTTGTACACCATTTCCTTTAGGACTGACCTTGTTTCTGTCCTCAATTTAACTTGCTAACAAAGCGGTGTAGTTTTTCATGCATCTGTACAATATACTGTGGTGTATGTTAGGGATTACTAGGGCTCTATAGGGAAAGGTTGGAGTGTAGGGTCGCCCTTTTCGGGGCGGGCACCCTGCTTAGGTAGGATATAGCCATTCAGGGCTGTCTAGGGATTGTTTACTGTAACAAATAAGTTAACTATCTTAAGGGCACACATCAGTCTGTGAATCTGTTTGCAGAAAAACCTTTGGTAATTACCACTGTCACCCCAGCCTGAATGATGGAATGGATAATACTGTTTAATATCGTAGATGACTCTATTTACTGCTCCTTCTCACAAGCTCTAGAATAGATCCTTGTCCCCATCTGCCTCTCCAGAAGTTGGATCTTCGTAAGTGTCTGGGAAGCTCTGTCCTATCTTGTCTCATGGATAATTCTACAAATGACTAAGGGCCACATGTATGAAACGGTTTTGGTCTAAAACTCTTTTCCCCATAGAAACCTATGGGGAAAAAGGTGAGTTTTAGACCAAAACAGTTTCATACATGTGGCCCTAAGAGTTGGAAATCCATCACTTATTGGTTCTCGCTCATGATCTTTGTACTGGACAACTAAAGAGTCCCCGAGCCCTGCCAGGATCTTGTGGTCACTCGGGATTCATCCCTGGGCAGAGTGGTCTCAGCTCCCCATAGGTCCCTATAGCAGTATATGAGCTTCCATGGGCAGCAGTACAGGTTCAAACATGATGAAAACCTTGTCAGTTTTGGGTTTTCCCCTCTATGTATAATATGATACTGGTTTGTCTGAATCTTTATTCTAGAACTTTGTTTTTAGAAACAAATGTGAGATCCCTAAATGTGCAACCCCCAAAAGTCTAGCATACACTGTAGAGCCCCATAGGATCTGTCAGTAAATCTGTAGCTTAAAACTGGGGAACTCTCCATGCTGGGCTCCAGGGATGGGGTCATGGATGAGACCTGAGAAGAACGCTGCTTCACATCAGGTTCTTAATCTAGAGCCCTAAGTGTCATTGTCCTCTATATGATGGAGGATTTCTTACCCTGGTCTTGTTCCTCTGTTGGCCCCATATGGCATTGGAGGGGTCTTGGTTTCTTCACTTGTATGTACACCACTATCTTCCCAACTAAGGCTTGGGGTTGATGGGTATGATGAATCCTTTGTATTGTAGTAGTAAAAAGGTCATGCAGAGTGGTTGAGGAAGATGGTGACAGGACATGGTTGTTGTTAGATGATGGCAACTTGGAGGTTAGAGGGGCATTAAATGCAGACTGAGTGCAACTCAAAGGAGGGAAGATATTAGTGGAATGGGGACAAAGGCACAGGTATCGGACAGAAGAAAGCTGACCCCTCCACCAAGCTTGTTACCAGGGTAGGTAGCAAAGCTAAACTGGAGGCGACGATTGCAGCAGGAGAGATTGTCGGAACATTGGCCAGGTATTCTTCAGACCTAGGAAAGATAAGTTGTCACATAAAGAGGTTGTGAATTTTAGGAGAGTTTGTCCACATTGTGTTTTAGCGTGAAGTAGAAGGAGCCTAACTCACAGGGAATGTGCTTTGGGTTTAAAGGAGTTTGTGGTGGTTCAGTAAGAAGTGATATACAACTGTGGGATGTGCTGAATGGGTTGCCACCCCAGCCTTAATGTAAATGGAATTTATTATCCTATTAATTATTGTAGATGACTATATTGACTGCTCCTTCTCACAAGTTCTAGAATACAACATTCTCCCCATTGGCCGCTCCAGTAAATGTCTGGGCAGCTCTATCCTGTTTGTTGATCTGAAAATTATTGGAGAAAAAAAATAGATTCAACAGAGCTCACTCCTTGTAAATCTATCACTTATTGGTCCTCACTCACGTTATCTGGTTCCTGATGGGACATCTCTCACCTACGCCTCCATGTATTGGTGGTATCTATTTTTGGGACACAGGTGACATCTAACAAAGTGGTGTTTCTCTCTATTTACTGGTTGCAGGTGTCAGATATGCCATAAAAAGTGGACCAGAGTGCCTGGATATGTCTGGAATTTTCCCCTCCTCCCCAGAAGTGCTTGAGGCCAATAAGTAATATCTGATATTTACACCTCCTGTAGGTGCCAATTCTAGTCTAGAATAACCAAAAGCTTGGATCCAGAACCCTCGTAAGATGAGGCTTAAGAGAACCTACCTGGCATTGGGAACCACTTTGCTCAGCTGCAGGAGCTGAAAGGTGATGAATGTGTGAAGACTTTTGTTCTAAACTAATTTCTTTATGGGGAAACAATTGCTCACACTTAGAATATACAGGAGAGATCAGAATCCATAATATCCCTCAGTACTATGAAATGCTGGAGTCCAAATCTCATTGTCCAAGCACTACTGGAGTAACAAGTCTTTACTGGTGTTCTTCAAAACTACTTTGTCATGACCAGACCCAGTTTCTAGGTTGTGCTGAGGGTCTTGATGTACTCTATCTAGCTCAGCCATGGGCTCCACCAGTATAGGAGAACATGGAGCCATTTTACCTGTGGAGAGGAGAACAAGCTATGTTGAGGTGTGTCTACAGGGCTGGGACGATGGTAGGCTAAGGTAGGTGACCACCTAGGGCTCTGCTTCATTACAGGCAGGAAGGGGACACAGAGGTATGGAATTGGCCGAATTTTACATTGGGAGGGGTGGGGTGCTACATAACTTATTTGCCTAGGGCACCAGAATACCTTGTCCCAGCCCTGTGTGTAGTGTACATCACACAAGTATAACAGATTGGTCAACTTAATTCCAGTAAACTGAAGTGGTGTCTTTCAATTAATCTACTTCAGTGACAGATGTGATGAAACATTTTAATAAATACATTTTAATCCAAGCTATTAACCCCCCTGACATGCTTTGCCATGTAAACACAGCTTTATAGCCCAAATACTGCTAAAGAAGCCATGTTTAGACCATGGAACAGGTTTAGGGGAATGGCTTTGTTACTTTGTTTATCACCTCTGAATGCTCCTAAGAGGATATATACTGCAGATATACCCCATGTGGTGTTTAGGAAGAGCAGCACTCAGCTTAGGTTGGTTTGTTAGTGGAGTGGCTAAAAACTAGGTATTTGTTGCTGGATGGTAAAATTGTTTAAAAATGGAATGCCTTTCTCTGCTTGGGGATTTCTTTTGGTAGATTGTCAACAAATTGTCCCCAAAAAACACTACAGTAACTGCAGTGGAATTGGGAGATGAGCAGTAGGGAGCAGGCTTTGTCTTCTGCTACTATTTCCAATGCTTCTTGGCTCTCTGCAGCCAGTCCTGGTAGATCATGGTCAGAGGTGGATGCTCTGCCAGGTCTGGATGGTCACAGATGGTTGTAGTAGCCCGACCTGAAGTTGTTGAAGACCCCAGTGGGCCCAGAGCTCCAGTTGTGGATCTACTGCCACATCCTACCAACACCCAGGCCCTAGTCCAACACTGGGCCATGTAGTGGAGGACTGTCACAGTTGCCGCTCAGCCAGTCTTTTGTCTTGGTGTCTGTCCTTCCCTTGATGTGGGGCATACCAGAGTAAACGAGGGCTTCTGTGTTTCCCAAGCTGCATCTTCACTGCAAGTGCTGGAAACCATCAGATGGGGAGGGGGTCTCATCAGTCTGCTGATTACAGATCAGGTCCCAAGCAAAATGGATTATGGTGCATTGAGGTGGTTCTCACTCTCTGGCCCTGATGATGGTCACAACTGGTTTTCCTTTACTGTCCTTGGCTACATGGCCCATAATTTACAGCTCAGATGAAGCCATTCATTTTCCTTGGGGTCCATCTTGCTCCTAATCTGTGGCCAGAGTAAGTAATGAGGGCTTCTGTGTCCCTCAAGCTGCATCTTCACTGCAAGTGCTGGAAACCATCAGATGTAGAGGGCTATTTCCACAGCCTGAGGGATACAGAGCATACCTACAGAGTTCAAAAATAGTGTGGTGAGCAGCAAGACAAGACCCTGGTTTATATTTGTGTAGGAAGACATCGAGGAGGTGCTAGAGGCATCGGATGAGGATGGGTCTCATAACTTGACATCACAGACCAGTTCTCTGTCCAGAAGTTCTCATCCAGGATCTTGGTAGAATCTCTCCATAGAATAGCCACCTCCTTTCCTGGTGTATGAGGGGTTCTCATAGAAATGAGCACTTGTCTCATGTCTGTCAGCAGAGTTGGTAGACTTTGGTTCTGGACTCCTTGTACCTTCTGACTTTAGAATAGGCAGAAGAAGATTCCACTGTGGTCTTCAATAAGTCTCTATAGAAATAGCTGTAGATGGATAAAGAGATCTGCATGGAGTAGAAGGTGGTAAATTCACAGCGGTCAGTGAGACCCAGGACACTGTCTATAAAATAACCCAATCAAGGTGGACTAAAACCCTGCATCTCACTCTGGGCCTCTGGAAGTAGTTCTTTCCTCTTTGGAATGATGACCAGGCTGGGTTCATATTTGATGGACCTGGCCATGGTTATGTGGTCATGAGCAGTAGTGCTCATGTGCTGCTCAATAAACAAAAACTTTTCACTCACCGCCTCCTGAATGTCCACCGACATGAACAAGCCTTGGGTCTAGTCTGTGTGGAGCACGGAGATGCCCAGAGCATAACTGGGCTGAACCAACTAAGTCTCTCCAAAGCCAACGAGAGTCTCCTACTCCATCAAATTTATGACTGGATAATGTTTTACTTGTCCTTTAATGTTTTTCTAAATTTTTATATTTTTAATATATGGAGCTGGAGACTCTCGTTGGCCTTGGAGAGATTTAGTTGGTTCAGCCCAGTTATGCTCTGTGCTGCTCAACTACAACATAAATTCTTAAATGGCAGAAATATTATGTTTAAGATTATCTCCAGACTGCTATAGCTCCTGCTAAACGCGGCCTCCCTGCTCCCGTGTTGACTTGCAAACCATATATATACTAAGCAAGAGTAATGAAGATAAAAGCGACTTTATTGAAACATATCCTCTAAAATATGTAACATATTGTGCAAAAGAATTTTGCTACTTGCGATTCATAGTCCATAGTAGGCAGTCGGTACAAATCTTGAATATTCAGTCCTCTGAACCCCCAAAGGCGGGCAGCCTCATACAAACCCCAAAAGGGTGGGTGGACCCGGGGGAAACAGACAGACGGGGAGCGAACGGGCGTGTGAGTTTGGGGTCGTGTTTTGGGGCCCCTTTCCCCAAAAACAGAAATTTTCCTTGTATACTTCCTTTTATTTATGATAAAAACACATGGGAAAATGGCCATATTTTACGGGTTAAACCAAAATTTTAAAAACCAAAACAACATTCAAAAAAAACACTGTAAATTCCAATTCTCATTATCCCGGCGGGGGAAAAGGGACTGGCCTTGTATCCAAAAACGCCCCCTTTTGTGGGAAGCCTGTCTCAAGGCTTGGGGTATTTTTTTTTCATAACCTTTTTTCAAATTACACACCATCGGGGGTTCAAATGCGGTTTTTTTCCTAAAAAGGTCTACCACAGTTCTCTCCTTTTATTTTCTTTTTCATTTTTTAATCCCCCAAATCAAAAATTTCATCCCTTTGGGGAAATTTTGATCGATTTTTCCGGAAAATTAATTTTTTTTGGGAGATTTTTTGGCCTACGTATCCTTTGGGCCAAAAAGGGCATTTTTTAAGAAAAAAATGACGGCGTTCGAATGGGCAAGTAAAAAAACCCTTTTTAAAAATAAATTTTTTATACCCCTTTCATGGGGGGGGGGATATTAAAAAACCCCTTTGGATAATTAAAATTGAAATTTCAAAAACCAAGAAAAGGGGGGAAGGGTTCCCTTTCGTTTAGCAATAAAATTTCCTTTGGTGGCTTTTTAAATATCATTTTTAATTTTTGCCCGGCCCAGGGCCCCCACGGTGCGCCCCCTTTTATATACAAATTGGGGAATCGGGGAAAAAATTTCCCCCATACTTCACATCTCTGGACTTTAAAATACCGGGTTTTTTTTGATAGTTTTGAAAAAATTTTGCAAATTTCCCTTTTTGGGGTACTAAGAAACAGGAGACTTTCATTTTTTTTCTTTTTTTCTTTTTGTTAGCCCAGTAACGTATTTCTAAAAAATTTTCTAACTTCTGAAAGCTTTTTTCCTTTCTAAACCCATTTTATTTTACCCTTTTGGAAAAAATGAACTTCTAAATTTAATCTTTTCCCTTTGTTCACAGTATAACGCCTCAGTTGGGGCATTCTTCCTACCCTCTAATGAGTTGGGGCCCCTCGGAAAATGCCTAAAAAAGGGGGGGGAAAGGGTTACTAGTTTCTTGTAAAATTTTGGGGCCCTTTATCAATGGGCTTTTTTATATAAGGGTAGTACAAAAGTCCTGGTTTCTTCTTTTAACCCTGTCTAAAATTAATACTTTTTTCTATTTTATGGGGGGGCAAAAAATTTTTAAGAGGATGTATTTTTCATTTCAAAGAGGAGACAACCCCGGGGGGAGCTCATCCCGGGGGCCATTTCCAAATAAAACGAAAAGCATCAACATTTTTAAAACCCAGGTTTTCCCCCGGGGGGGAAACCCAACAGTAAAAAATTTGGGATTTTTTTCTCGTTTTGCCATCATAAATGGGTTTCGCTTTGCGGGGCGCTGAAAGGAATCCCATAGAACCCCCTGCATTTTGGTAGGAACTTTTCCCAAACCAAATTTTTAAAAATATTTCCTATTAGTATGAGACCCCAAAAAGGGGAATGATAAAATTGATTTTGCGTATTTGTTAGCGTGGGGCCCAAATTTGGGCCTTTTCTTTATTACTTCCATCGCTCGTAAAACCGGGGATTTTGGTTAAAAAGGATTTAAGGGTCCGGGGTTCCAAAAATTGGTTTTAGTTTCCTTTTTTGATTGTTTCCCAATTCTCTAAAAAGCTGTCCTGTATCCCCCTCAGGACAGGGGTTTATCTCTTTTTGACATTTTTTCTGGAGAGGGGCCAAACAAAAATGGCTAAGGGTTCCGGGAATTTTTGATCCTAAAAACCGAACACGATCGGTTTCCGGGGGGTTCTTTAAAGTTTTGGGGCCCCTTTAAAGGGACAAGTTTAAAGGTAGGAGAAAAACGGAGGAAGGACAAAAGGGAAGGGGAGCTTTTTTTCAGGGTAAATTCCCACCTTTTTCAAACTGCTTCTGTTTAATTTATATTCTCGCTAACCCTTGCTTGTAACTTTCTAGTTGGGTTTTATCTAATTTTCATTTATTTGCTGCTCAAAAGATTTTGTGAAATTATGCTTCAAAAAATAAAATTCTTCTTGTCCTGAAACCAAACCACCCCCCCCTTTTATCCCTTTTTAATAACACCCTTAAAATTTAGTTTTTTATTTTTAAAGGGTCCTGTTTTTTTGTGATGTAACTTTTTTTTTGTTTTGCCCGGGGGCCCTTTGGGTTTAGTGACATCTGCCACAACAAATTTGGGTTGGAACAGCTTCCAACGTTTGGTGTAGTTTTTTCTGAAAAATTTTTGGGGCTGTTGCGTTTTTCCAAATTTTTTTTCGAAATTTTGCTTTTGGGTTTTTGGGTTTGTCTGTTTTGGGACCAAAAAAACTTTTTTAAAGCGTAGGGCCCTACAAAAAAACGATAAAAATCTATTTTAAAATTCAAAAGGCGTAAGGGACATGTGGGCAAAAAATTTTAAACCCTTTAAAAAACCATGGGTTTGCTGCTTTTTCTGTTGGCTCTTGGGTGGATTTTATTCAACCCCAAATTGTTCTTCTATTTCTTTTTCTTTCCGTCCTCTTTCCTTATCTCGTGTGTTTTTTTTTGTGTTCGGGCCCAAGGGGTTTTGTCCCAAGGGTCTATCGCGGGACCTCTGTTTTTATCCCTAAAAAAATCCCGGGAATAAATTGTCTTTGGAAAGGGATCTCAGTTGCAACGGGGGGGAGCACTTGCCCCTTCCAGAATTTTTGGTGCAACTATCGGGTTTGTTGTTTTTGGGGTTTGGCTT